>CAJJDN010000101.1:69413-129331 GCA_905182985.1 Paramecium sonneborni | reverse complement strand
TCCTATAAATATTACAAATCACGATTTTCTTTAAGATGAAGAGTTCTAATCTTAATTGGCGTAGATAAATTGTATTCTGAATTATTATTATAAGAATTTTAGATGTTCTCTTTTTTTATTTTTGGTGGAATTGGAGTAGACATCAATTATTTAAGTTTCATTTTTACAGGATTATCAACTGCAATTCCTATTTTTTGATAATATTTTTTGAATCTATTCTAATTAGGATCAAATAATTGAGTATTAGTATTCATTTTCATAATTTTTTTTGGAGTTACAGATGAATGATTACTGGGAGCAGTAACAATTTCACGAAGTCGATATTCAATTGATTATCTTCGAGTTAGAAATTAAACCTTTTGATTTTCTTTAATTGGTTTAGAACCTTAAAAAATTTAACTCTGTTTTGAAAGACTTTATCTTGATTTTTCGATTAATGATTTATAGTTGTTGGACATTAAAGTCCATTTTTCTTCATTTTTTTCATCCAATTTGATTACAGGATCAATTAACACTTTTTAAAAGGTTTTTAAAAACAATATTTTCTTTTACTTTGGTTGTTCATTAAATTCGACATCATGTAAAGGTGCTTATACCTCTTCTGCACTTTTTCTTCTCACCATATATTTTATTACATTTGGACTTAAATCAGCTTTTATATTCTCCATTTTCTTTTGGATAAGCTTCAATTTTTTATTCTAAATCATAAGTATGTAACTTACATATTCTTAATTTATCTTTTTATTCTACTCCATTAAATTTTATTAAATTTAATAAATTCTAATACATATACTTTATACTACTTTATTTTATAATGATTAGAATGAGATTCATAAATTTCACAATTTTAACCAGAGATGACGAACAAATAGTTCCTTTTTGTTATGGATTGTATGTAAATAAATTAAGTTCATAAAAATTTGTAAATTTTTTGTGGTTAATACTCTTTTCATAATTTAACCCATAATCTACTAATACAAATTTATTATAAATTTTGAAAAGAAAGTTGCTTGATTATAAATTAAAAATGAAATTCATTTAATTTTGATAAAAAATGATTAGCTTTGCAATAATTGTTGATTCTATATTTTAACAATATAAGTTTGTTAAAGAAAATGATTAATAGTTTTGGATTCATTTTTTGTAGTATTAGAATTTGTAATATTATCAAGGTTTTTAATCCTGATTGAATAATTATCTATTTTTACCTATCATAAGTTAAGCATATGTCTATGCCAATATTTTTTTAAAAGTCTATAAGCATATTAAATGATTTTGCATCCAAAGTTGACATCTAATCCTTCACTTTGGTGTGGTGTGTTTGAAATATTAATTACCATTTGAGAACTTTTTTTACATGAAAATAGTCATGATTGACAGAGGTTTTATTTCAGAAATAAAATAGTACGATTAATCATAAATAATAATTTAAAGATGAAATTATTAATAAATTACGTTTCAATTTGCATGAGTACTATATGTGTTTTTTGTTACAAATATATCATATTCATTATGATTATGAATTTAAGTAATCAATGTAAGAATCTGGGCCTAAGATTTAAATGACATCAAATTTTAATCTTTCTAAAGCAAATACTTATTCTCTAATTTTATCATAAGCCAAACCAAAATTTTTTGTCGCTCTCAATTTACATAAATTAATACATTTCTAATTCAAATGTTCCTTATTTAAAATAATCTTTATAAATTAGACATGGATTATGTTAAAGAAGTGGTTAAATAAACATATCAGTTCCTTTTTTGGCAGATTCCATTAATTTTTTTATTTCGATAGGAATAGTGGTCTCAATTAATAAATTTATGATTTCAGTGCAAACAGTCCATCTTTTTTAAGAAGTTGCCCCAAATTATTCATGTAATTATTGAATACTTTGTAAACCATTAAGTTAAATCATTGATTTCTAATAATCTTCAATAAAATTTTCAAGCTAAATTTCTAATTAAAAATTCATACTTAAATATTTTTAATTCTGTTTTATTAAACATGATATTCTAATTATTTTATTTATTCTGTTAATTCTTTTACTTTATTTTCTAATAATTCAATATAGATTTTTTTTCTTTTCCTAGAATTTCTAGCAGATTCCCTATTTTTAGCTAATCTATTTTTTCCGTCAGATGAGTCACTCTCAACTATCACCTTTTAACGACTATCTCTATAAATAATATTTACGTTTATTTTGGCTTTCCTACAACTGTTGGTTTATCTATTAATTATTGAATTTTATTAAGGTATATGCTTTTAGATTGATTTGCTTAAAAAACCTCTTTATTTTTTTTCAAAAGATCCTCCTCTTTATGTTATTTATATTTTTATATTAATTCTCTTCCAACTAATGCCTTTGATCGCTCAGGCATTATAGGCTATTATTACAATATTGATTCTTCAATAATATTACAATCATTTTCAAACATCCAATCCTACTCTGCTCTATAATCATCATCCACATCTACTACAGAAACATTATTTTGATTAAGGATATTCAAAAAAGAATCTGATGGAACAATCTTAAATGGGTTACTCATATAATTATAATTAAATTATTATTTTCCTTAGTGTAATAGATCAAATCAGAATAGTTTTATTTTATTTAAAATTAAATTATAATGAAATCAATACAACATACAAAAATTAATGTCAAAATATCAATAAAATTACTAATAGTAAAATTTGTAATCCCTAACTATAACTATAGATGTCGCATTAACGATCCAATTCATTAGCATAGTCAATAGTTATACATTTATTCATAGGACTATACCAAGTACAAGTCAAACTATCATAGGCTTAAGTACATTCGTCTATTGTCGTAAAGGATGAACAAGATTATTTATAACATCTATCTTATTTCCAAACACAACCAAATAGATTGTAATGATTACATAAGCAAGAGTCTTCTATCAAAGAACAACTCAAACAACCTTTTTTTTCTTCAGAAATTTAACCATAAAAGCAATTTTCTGATTTTAACACATTCTTATGGCAATCTTCCTAAATAATAAAATTAATAATATACTTCATTAATTATCATATTACATTATTTTCTTACACATTTTTCATTCATCCATGTGCATTCAAAACTTTTATTAGAAATATTTCCATTACACTTATCAATTTCAGTAATATCACCACAATCAGTAAAAGTTGTGCAAATATTATTTTAATAAATGCATTGTTGTCCATTTATGTCATAACATGTTTCTTTAGAATTATCCTTACATTATTTTAATCTACAATTTTCTTCCCAAAAACATTATTATCCTTTGGGTGTTACTTTAGAACATGAATCTGCATTATCAATCTCCAAACATTATTTTACACTTTTGCATCCCTTTTTACTTGATGAACATGAAAATCCAACATATGCTTCTCCATCACAAGGAGAAGTAATTAAATCACAAGTTTTTATTTAGCATTGACCTCCTGACCAAATACAATCATTTCTAAATTATTCAATAATTTATTACATTCCATTAATAACTTCTTAACAATCACTTTCCTTCTTTACATCTGAACAAACTAAAGGAATTGAACACTAGATTAAACTAAAACCAATAAACAATAAGATCTTTTACATTAGAAAATAAATAATAATATTTTAACAAGCATAATATTAAAATAAAATAAAAAATACATACATATGGAAAACTAGTAACCATATGACTACATTTTTAAAATAAACAAAGCATAATTGTTTAAATTTAATAAATTATTCTTATTTTTTGTTACAAATAATTAATATATATTTAGATATTTAGTTTTTTGTTTTTGAAATTATTTAAGTGCCATATTTTCTTTTCCAATAAATAATATTTATTTTTGATAAATAAATTTCAAATTCTCTTTTGATGGAATTTTAATAATTAATGTTGATTCAGCTAAAGTTAGAAAATAATATTTTTTATTTTTGTGAGAAGAGATCAATCTACGAGAATATTTGAATAATTAGTTTATATTTTACTTTCAAATTTTCCACTATTTATAAAACATAAAAAATCTAAATTTTGATGATCTCTCTAGTTGATTATTTATTTACTCTTTAATTAATAAAGTGAAATTTATATGAGATTTATATCAAATTACGATATATTTTTCATGCATCTTTTGAGTTAATATTATCTATCATATAACAAAATGCTTGTATTTCATTATCAAATTTTTTAATTCCCATAATTTATGTAAATAGAATTAAATATTTTTTCATTGATTTAAAGAAAAAAAGATTCTGAAAAGATTTCAATCGAACCTATAGACTTTTGGATAGTTATTTTAAATTATACAATATTAAATTGTTTGAAACTAATTTTTTATCTTAAAGATAACTTTATGATAACATTAGAAATAAAAAAGAATTAATAGTTAGTATTTAATATAGCTGTTTTGAAGGATAGAATAGAAGAAAATATATTCAAAAATTATGGTTTTGTTATTGTGATACAATAGAGTAAATTATTAATGAGAATATATTTTTTTAGTAAAAGATAAAATTAGAAGGTGTTAAAGTAAACTGTGTATTTAGATTTAGAGATCATTTAAAAGAGTTTGATTATGAGTTGGTAGACAGAATATAATGTGGAGATAAATAATAAGGGATATTTTAAAAGAGTGAAAGAAACATTTAGAGAAAATAAATGGAGAATAATTGAAATAATTAGGAAGTTTTATTTGTTGTATTGAAAATTTTGAGAATAAAAATAATAAGAACAAAATATTTAGTTTTAATTTAATAAAAAAAAATGAGAAAAATAAAATGAATAATTGAATAGGTGAAATGTTTACTTAATTATGATTTGGGATAGAATAAGAAATGGAATAAATGTGAAGGAAATGTGATTAAAAAGTAAACAAATAGAAATTGAGTCAAGAATTTAATTAAAATTTTGAAAATGAAGAAATAATAAAATTAAATAATATATATAAATGATTGAAATTTTAATGAATGTATGATTGATGGATATTTATTATTAATAATCAGAGTTGAAATGCTAAATCTACATTTTTGATTCCATCTCCAAAATAGGCATATCCAAAAATTTTAGTTCCTGCTCTATGATAACCTAAGAACCCTGGCCATTATAGATTACGTATAGTTATCTAATGATAGAATTAAATAAATACTTAATATTTAGATGAATCAGTTTATAAACTCCATTATCCAACAGGATGATCATCTAATTAGTCGAAGAAATTATAATGAAAAAGTGCATCATCTTAAGCAATTAATTCTTTTTTTAATTATGTTTAAGGAGCTCTAAAATGTTAATAATTGATTATTTATGAAGCATCTTAAAGATTTAGACCTTCAAATGAATCATTATATCTAAGAAAAGAATGTTTATTAAAATTTAAATATACCTTAATTCATGAGTAGGAGTTAATCTAACTGCCCCAACTGGA
The DNA here is from genome assembly GCA_905182985.1 of Paramecium sonneborni. Classification (NCBI taxonomy): domain Eukaryota; phylum Ciliophora; class Oligohymenophorea; order Peniculida; family Parameciidae; genus Paramecium; species Paramecium sonneborni. The sequence goes on along the minus strand of CAJJDN010000101.1, from coordinate 123,912 downwards.
AGAAGTGCACATTCAAATTCAATTGCATTCACAACATAAGCTAATCTATCAACTTCTAAAAAATTCTTAGGAGGTGGTTTAATTTCAACATCAGAGTCATCATCATTTTTTACAACTGCTTAAGGTTCATCCGGATTTACTTAATCAGCAGGTGGTTAATCTCCATCTTCGCCTGTTATGTTTATGAGGATTTTATCAGGTTATCCAGAAAATAATTATCTGAAAGTTTCAACTTATTCTTTATATTCTGGATTTAAAGGTGGTAAATTTTAGAATTCTTTTAAATTTGCTGTATAGAAGAATGTTTTGTGTGGAAATTCAAAATTATTCTTGAAATTCAATCCAATAGCAATATAATAATTCGCAACTGTTCCTTCTATTCTTCCCCAAAATAATAATTAATCAAATGACTAACTTTGACTAAGCTTTATTAAAGCTATTTCTAATTTTATCCTATATTACATTAATCAATACTTCTCTTCTGCACTTAATGTTTGACCAATTTAATTTACAAATCTCAAATCTTCAGGAATACGATAAATTTCCATTTATTAATATATATAATACAATTTTTAATATTTTTATTTGTTATCTAAATAGATTATATATATATATATATAATGCTGTATTTTTAAATTAAAAAAAAATAAATTTAATAATAAAATGTCCGATAATTAATAATCATCTGAAATTCCAGAATAACTCAATCTAGATTCTACTCTTTAATCAGATTAACCTTAAGAATCAAAAGTTCTCAATACTTGGGCTAGATCATCAAAAGATTTAATTGATAAATATAAAAATAAGTTTGATGCATTTAAAGCCATGGCTGTACAAATAGGTTATAATGATCCAACATAATAATAAACTAAAATCGAGAACAAATTAGATCAATTTAAAAAAATGGAGGTCAATCCAGAAATAAATGAAGATGAAAAAGTTACTTAAAATCAAAATGTGGTTTAACATAATTTAATTAATGATAAACCTTTTGAAATACCTTCTTTTAACCTTTAACAGCCTGATTCTAAACAAAACTTAAATGAACAGAATGAAATTATACAATAGACTGTATAATTTTAAGAAGATTCTATAAAATTAATCTAACCTCTTGAAAATACATTCAAGTAAGAATAATCTATTGATTCAATTAAATATGATATGAAACTTAATGAATAAACCAATCTTGATTCATTTCCGGTAAAATAGGAAATATAATCATAAAAAAAATTAGATAGCTTATTTAATTTAGATTTTGGATCTAAAAATCAAGATATTGTTGAATAGAAAGCAATTGTCAATCAAGAGCCACCAGTTGTAGCAAATAATTATATAGAATTATTAGATTAATTTAAGAGTGCTACTACATTAGAAGATTTAACTGATTTATTCAATCGTAGAACTCCTTTCAAAGAAAGAAGCAATCACTAAGATCTACCATAAAATATAATTAATAATGATTATAATTCTACAAATATTAATGTTAATGGTGATTAAAATTAAAAATAAAGAGCTAAAAATTTGGAAAATCTTTTATAATAATTTAAAACTCCAAATAAATAAGAAGGTTTACTAGAAAATGGAAGTGGTAAGAATGGTGGTACTTATTTAAACTCTTAAGTTCCATAAGTTAATATTAAATTATCTAATGGTAAATCTCCAAATGCAAGATTTGGTTTTATTTAAGCAAGTCCTTCTTCTTAATTTATTGGTACATCAGGTTAGAAAACAAAAAAAGAAAATACTTATCTTAATGCTAAAGTTTAATAAACTATGAATTTCACAATTGAAGTTAAGGATAATGTAAAACCTTATAAAAGAAAAGATGAATTATCAAATTTTATGGGTAAATTAGGATTGGGTAAATATGAAGCACCAAAAGTAACAATTAACTTAGATTAATAAAATGGATAAAGTAAATAAATTATTTTTATTATTCTTAGACGCCTTTGATCGATTAAAACATTATGTTAATAACATTGGACATACAAGTGCAAAGAGAACACCAAGTTCAGGCTTAGATGAGCTAGTCAATGACAAATCTTTTAATACTTGCACTTTTAAATAATAAATGAAAGCTTACAAGAAAGACAAAGGAGACAGAGGAGACAGAGGAGACAGAGGAGATAGAGGAGATAGAGGAGAATCTATATAAAAAACAGGTGTATCAATAGAAAATCCAATGTTATAAGACTAATCATTTAAAAATTTACATCTCAAATTATTACATCATTAAAGAGCAAATTCTTAAGTTGGAAAAGCTGTTAGAATATGAAATATACTTTTTTTATAAATTTATTATTATTATATCTGTTATATATAAAAAAATAAATAAGGAGATTAATACTTTCATTTTAGTCGAAGTTAAAAATATACTTATTTGACAAATGATTTCACTAAATCTAAATTTTCATTTGCCTGATTCCTAAGTTTATACTTATTATAATAATTCATTATTTACATCAAGTTTTCTTAATTTTTTATGATCCATTAAACAACAAAGTCTAATTTCTTATATCTTTTAAGGATATTAAAGACTTTCTATTTTTTAACATTATTCTGTTTTATTGAATGAGAATCTCTCAAATAATTTGTTAAAATGCTAGCAAGATCTATATAAGTCCAAAATCTAAACGCTTAATAGTGATTATAAAATTGTATTTAAATGTTTATTTTAATACTTTTTTTTTTAGATCTAATTCATTGCTGCATTAATAATTAATTCTATTGGATAAAATAGATAAGAAGTCATAAAATAAATTAGAAAGCACAAGAATACAAATAGGCATGCTTATTCAATTAATGAATTTGAAAATGTATTCTTTAATTGAGAGTTCAAGTTAGAATTGAAATCATATGAAAATTTATTAAATTCTGAACTACTTATCAATCTAAAATATAATTTTTAAAGATACTTACACAATAATAGTCATATTAAATTAATATAAAGTTGATCTGCTAACGAACATATCTTAATTATAAAATGAGTTATATAGACATTTTAAATTTGTTGTTGTTGTTTGATTTTTACAATTTGAAATAAATGTAGAATCTGATAAACCTTCCCAGTCTCTAGAATTGAAACCAGTAATAGATTCATTGTAGAAATAAAGTGGTAATTTATCTGAAGTGATATTGTATGGATGCATAATCAATATTCCATCTAGAGATGCAAGAAAAATAGAAGTAAAATCCTTTCCAAATTATTAAGTTACTTTTTACAATAAATTTGATGGAATCAAATCAAAAGTTCCACTGCCAATAAAATCAAGATTCTAATCAACAAATGGAATTGTCATAGATAATCCAATATTGGTGGATTTGAATACTTATTTAAATAAAAACTTTAATTACATAAATAAGGATAAGTAATGGAAAAGTTGTATCTATTGTATGGGTTATGAAACTGGAAATTTCTTTTGGCTTCTTTATACCATGTTCTATTTTCAGGTATGTAATTGGCAATATCATGTCTTTGTAGACAAGGGTATGTCATTAACATGTTGTCTCTTTTAACATAACCATACAGGAATGATTACAAAGTTGTTTTACCTTAAAAAATAACCATTCCTAAGCTCTACATTGCTTCTTAAGTTTTTATATTAATGAACTCATCTTAAGTATAAGGATGATTAAATTTTGTTTTATTTGTGTAACAAAGACAAGAAAGAGTTGTATTGTAAATACCTAATTTTGAAGATTAAATTGATGACGGAATTTTAGAATTGATTCCTCCATAATTCATATTAAACTTAGAATTTAGTGGCTCAAGATTATTCTTTGTTTTATTTCTAAGATATGTGTAAAGTTAAAAAAATTATATGAGTGTTTGACCATCTAATTATAATTATATGTTTACTCGTATGAAACAATGATTTAAAGTATGAATTGTATTCATTTAATTATGATTAGAGTAGGGAATTTGATGTTTTGAGGTAAATTTTTTAAGAGGATTCTGTAAAATATATTTATATAAAGGTTGTATGTATGTAATTGCTGCAAAGAATAAAGGTCATGATGAAAATTATTTAAAAACTAATCAAAACTAGTAATTGATTCTTTAGTCTCATATTTTTAAGATAAGTGAAATTATGTTAGATATTTTTTTGATGAATTGGTTCCATTATATAAAACTTCGTTATATGTTATATCAATTTATAAAAACTAAATAACTTAAATTTTATTTAAATAATTGAGGTAAGATAAATGATTTTTTATCAACAATGATTGTTATTTTAATAATTATATTTTTTAATAAACAAGATAAATTTAATAAATAATAGCATTGAGTCTAACTAAAAAATAAATATATAAATAATTATTAAATGGCAGGTGGATTAGAGAGAGTATATGGAACAGAAGAAGATAAAGTAAATTAGAAGTTAAATTTAATTAGGTGAACTGTTCATTTTATATAAAAATTGGAGCTTGTCGATATGAAAACAAATGTTAAAGAATTCATAGTATCCCTCCAATCTCTTAGACGATTTTATTTAAAGTAAGAATTATAATTTATAGTACAGCATATGTATTAGAATTCACCGATGGAAGTAGCTATAGCTTCAGGAAATGCAGTGTCTTAAGCAGGTATTGAAGAGGCATTAGAAAAATTCGAAAATTTTTATGAAGATGTATTTTTGAAAGTAAAAGTTGATATTATGACAAAGCTGGCAGAGTTTGGAGAAATTGAAGATTTAATTGTATGCGAAAATATTGGAGATCATTTAGTAGGAAATGTATATGTGAAATATACATCAGAATTATTTGCAGAATCATGTTTTAATGCTTTATAGAATTTATCATATGAAAATAGACCTTTATAGATGGAATATTCACCAGTGTTAGATTTTAGTAGTGCTAAATGTAAACAATATATAGATGGAACATGTTAAAGGTATGAATTTAGAAATGAAAGGTATAAAGAGGTGGAGCATGTAATTATTTGCATTTAAAGAAAATTTCTACAAAGTTTAAAAAAAGTTTATTCAATTAAATGTATGAAGAACATCCAGAATATAGAGAGAAAAAAGAGAAAGAAGTCATAGAGTAGGATATTGAAAATAATAATTTAGAAAGAGTCCTAAGAAGCAAAAAAAGAAGGAAAAGAAAAGTAAAAAGAAGAAGAGTAGTAGTAGTAGAGAATCTAGTCGAAGAAATTCTATTGAAAGATAAAAAATGATTAATGATTGGAATGAAACAGGTATTCAAAATGTAATTAATTTAAATTATAAACATTTTAAAGGTTTCTTAAGCATAAAAAATGATGTATGGAAATAATATGCCTGCTCCAGTTTATACTCCAAAAGTATCAATGAGAACAAGTCCAGAATTATTATAATTATAATTATAATTGGCTGCTTTAAAAGAGTAATTAGCTGCAATCAAGATGAGTTGAATAGTCTATTATATATATAATATTATATATATATATATATTTATTATGAGAAGGAAGAATTGGAGGCCTGAAGTATAAAATATATATTCTTATAAAACAAGGAAGATAGAGCTTTGCTTGAAATATGCAAGACTTAAAATTATAATTGGAGAAGAGTTTCAAAATAAATGATTTCTATGGGTTATAAAAGATCAGGTAAATCATGTAAAGAGAGATTTCATAATTAATTAAATCCTTATATCAATAAAGATCAATGGACTTAATTTGAAGTTGATAAACTATTTGAATTATAAAACAAATATGGTAATCGATGGGTAATTATCTAAAAAAATACTTAAATAGAGGATCATTGCTAAAGAATTGCCATACAGAACAGATGGTCTAATTAAAAATTATTTTTATTCTCTAGTAAGAAAGGTTCTCAGACGCCTTTCTAAAACAGTAAATGGAACCAAAAATGGTAAATGTCAAATTAATATATCAGGATCCTAAATGACTAAGACTCTTAAACCTTCTGTTATTTCTTAAATATTTTGTGTTAATCAAAATCAAATAAATGACGGACCTATTTAAATAGAATTTGCTTAACTCTTTCGAAATATTATTCTAAAATACAAAAATTATAATTTATCTCAATAAATTGATATCGAAGACATAGATAAAATTAAATCCATTTTTTAAACATTACAACAATTAAAGTATATTTTCATTTCATTTAGTGAATCATATAATGATGATCTAGAAAAGAAGAATAACTCTAAAAGTAGATCTAAGAGCTAAAAGCTAAAAAATAAATCAACTAAACTCAATATTGATAATGTATATCAAATTTACTATATATTCTAATAGATAATTCTTAAAAAAATATAGCTTAACCATCCAATTTTTACAATGAAATCATGTCCATTGCCAAAACTATATTCAAAATTTCAATTTAATCATAATACTTATCATCCTACAAAAATTACTTATTAATCAATTTCATCTTTCACATCCTAAAACAAAGATTAAAATAACTCTTTTGGGTCTATTTTAATTAAACCTGAATAATTATTATTTTTTTAACCACTTCCTTAACCATATTATGTATTTTTATAATAAATTATTAGCCCATCAATATAAGCGCCTTCATCTAACAATAATCAAGTATTCACACCTATTATAGTTCTTACTTCCATCCACCTCCTGAAATTAAAGAAGAACATGAAACATGATTATATCAATTAACTTTCTAATTTATATGTTTACCTTTACATTATTAATCAATACCCTTTTTACTTTGCCATTCATTTATTTCTCATCATTCATTCCTAAATCTTCTTTCTTAGTGACTTTCTACTTCAGAACCAAATAAATATTTTATATAATTTATTGAATTGGGGGTTATAAATTATATTTTTCGTATAAATTTTATTATAATTTTTAATAAAAACAATAGTATAATCATATTTAATTTATCCTTAATTATTAGTCTTTAATGTAAACTAATTCTGTATTACTAGATTCTAAAAAAAATATTTTTTAGACAATCATCTTACTGTCAAAAAGTAAATTATTTAAATTTCTTTTGGATTCTATTTTTCTCATATAGAAAATAATTAAAATTCATAAAGTTTACCTAATTTATAAAATACTTAGACTTTTTCAAAAAAACTAAGTTGCTGACATAAACTTTTTATATTCTTTAAATAATTAGCAAGTTCTAACTTTGAATTCTTCTTATTTTTTTCATTTATCAATATTTATTATGATATAATTGCAATTAATGTTATTTTTTGTTTAATTGCAATTGCTTAAATAAATTTAAAATCTACTATTATTAAAAAAGTTTTCATATCCAATAATGATAACCAATAATGCAACTTTTACTATCGTTTTTCGAATTATCTAATAATATCAACCTTATTTTTGGGATTAATTATTTTATTTATAATCTATAGAGATTTAAAATCAAGAAACATTCATTTTTTGATAATTATTCTAATTCTCAATTAAGTAATAATATTGATTATATCTATAAATTAAAAGTGAAAAAAAATTAGAGAAAAAAAGAAAAGAGAAGATAAAGAAGCTAAAAATGACAGCAAATTTTCAATTTGAAAATTTGAATATTACATAATAATTATCTAATATTTAACAAAGTGAATCAAATTTGATATTCCTATAAGCATAAAGCAGATTTATATTTAAAATACAATAATTAGCTGAAAGCACTAATTTTATATTAATTTTATAATATATTTAATATGCTAAAGTTTGATATATCAAATGTAAAGGGTAGCGAAAAGACCCTATTAAAAATGATAATCGAAAAGTAAAATTGGATAGATTGCGGTGAACAGCATTCCAAAGCTAAAATTGTTTGGAACTAAAGAAAATAAGATAAATGTTCAAAATATTCAATAAATCGACCTAGATTATAAATTTCTAATAAAATTAAAGGAATAGCAACAATAAGTTAAAAAGCTTCAACAAAGTAGTGTTTATCAACATTTGCTTTATTTTATCCTGAAATTAATGAAATTTACCCTGAAACTTACATTTATCCTTAAGACAGAAATCTCTTATATTCTAAAAATCTCAATTTATTTATTGCTAAACCCTCAAATGGATCTGAAGGAAAAGGAATATTTTTCCCAAATAGTATGAATGATTTAGTCAAAAAAGCAGGTCTAGAATAACTTGTAATATAAAAATATATAGATAATCCTATGCTTTTAGATAATAAAAAGTTTGATCTTAGATTTTACATTCTCATTCATAAATTAAACCCATATATTTGTTATTTGAATAAAGAAGGATTAGTAAGAATATGTGTTGATGCTTATGAAAAAAATAATAAAAATTAATTTGCTCATTTAACAAATTATGCAATTAATTGTGAAAACTCTAATTATGTTCCATGTTCCAATGATTTTATTAATGATAATCAATCTAACAAATAAAGTTTTTCTGCATTTCGATAGACACTCTAAAAAAACGGCTAAGATGATCAAATTTTATTTCAAAATATCGAAAATTTAATTGCTCAATTTATGAAAGCAATATATCCATTTATACTTTATCATTCAAAAAGCGATAAATCTGAGCAATCACAAAATTTTTGTATTATTGGTTTAGATATCATATTAAATAGTGAGGGTTAGCCTTTTATTTTAGAAATGAATTCATCTCCAAGTTTATAGATAACTTAATATAAGAATAATAAAGAAGAAATATCTCCTTTTGATTTTTATGTTAAAGAATTGGTAGTTACTGATGCAATTCTAATTGCAACAAATAAAAAAGAGTGGAATGATACATCTTACAAATTATTAAGTGATGAATATCAATTAGTAAATAATTCAGTTTTAGAATTGTTAAATTTGTTTTGGTATTGTGGAAAAGGAATGAAAACTTTATCATGTTCTTAATTTTGTAAGATCAGCAATTTTTCTGGAATGCTGAATGATAATCTATAAAGAGTTGAATATTAAATTCTTTTTTGTAAGTTTTAAGTGTAAAGAATAAATTTTTATTAATTTCTTGAATTGATAATTGCAATTCAAAAGAGAATGAACATTTAATTGCACAATCTATTAGAAATGATTCGTATTTGATTTTTAATATTAATAATTTGAAAATATTATGAATTATATAAGAGAAAAAGTATCTGGAAAAAAGAAACGATTCATAAAGGAAGGATATAATTTAGATCTAACATATGTAACAAAAAGAATAATTGCAATGAGTTATCCTGGAGAAGGATTAGAAGGTTTATATAGAAATCCAATAGATTAGGTTGAATAAATTAAATATAGTTAGGTTGCTACATATTTAAATACATAACATAATAGAGATTATATGGTATTTAATTTAAGTGGTAGAAAATATGATCGTTCAAAATTTGGAGGAGAAGTATAAGATGATTGGTAATGGAAAGATCATCACTCTCCTTCATTAGATCTTTTGTTTGAAATATGTGATCTTATTCATGGGTATTTAAAAGGTGAGATTGTTTTTAAAAATTAGGTGATAAAGTTAATGTAGTAGTAATACATTGTCTTGCAGGTAAAGGTAGAACAGGAACTATTATTTGTTGTTATTTGCTTTATACTGGTAAATTTCAGAGTGTAGCTGATGTACTATACTACTATGGCACATAAAGATTTGAAGTAGAGGGTTTAGGAGTTAATCAACCTTGTTAGATGAAATATATTGAATATTTCTATAAACTTTTAACAATGGGTATTAAAGGTTAGATTGTTTATCCAACATTTATTAATATCAAGAGAATAACATTTTAGGGAAAGTAATGTTTCATTATATATTATTTTAAGAGCTCCTGCTTTTAGCATGAATGGAACTTGCAAACCATATATGTAAATTATTTAAGTAAAAGGTGATAAAGAAATTTATTCAACACAAAAAGATGCAAAAAAATATAAAGGAGTTTCACATGATGTAAATCATTTATATTAATTTAAGTTATTATTTGGAAAAGTTATTCCCATATGTGGAGATATACTAATTAAAGTTTTTAATGATGGAATGCTCAAAAATTAAAAAATGTTCAGATTAGCATTCAATACAGCTTTTATTGATGAAACTGCTTAAAAGTAATATATTATTATATTATAAGCACATTATAATTCTCTTTAAAGGATTTAGATCCATCTTAATTACTTAAAGATGATAGATTTGATAAAAATTTTTAAGTCGTTGTATATATATTTTTAAAATTAGATTTATAGATCTAAATTGAGCCATGCATAAAATGCAATAATAAAACAGAATTTAATTAGTTGTGTAATTTTTGTAAACCTCATTTGATAAATGAAGAAAAATAATGGAATAAAATAATAGGATTAATAAGTTAATATAAAGTGCCTGATGATGAATTGGCTACAGAATTATTATTTATTAATAAATCTTTTGATGATGTTGAAGAAATAATGTAATTTAAACGAAGTGAAAATTCAAATGATTATGATCCAAAAACTCTTGAAAACATAAATAAAAGATCAAGAGCAAAAACAATAAAATTTTAATAAGAATAATTATAGCAATAATAATAATAAATTTAATAATAAGAAGGATAATGTTTCTAAGAAAATGATATTCAAAATTAATGAATATTTAATTCTTAATTGTCAAATATAAATAAAAGTGTTTAATACTTAATCAAAATTAAAATGGTCTTATTTTAAAAGAATTTGTTCTTTCTTCTTTAAGTTAAGGTAATTAAATTTTACCTATTACAATTGTTTTTGTAGGACTAGATGTTTTTGATTTTTCAGGAGATTTTGGTAGCTTTTAAAAATAATTATCTAGTGGTAAAACTTATTATTAAAACTTTCTTGATTTTGAAGTTGAATTTGGTTACTTTTACAATAATAAACTTTTCTTTTAAGGTGAAATACTTTAAAATTGTTAGAGTAATTATTTTCTCGATCCTTTAGATTTTGAATTTTAAGGTTATCTAAAGAATTTGCCTGTTGCATAATATTAATCCTCTTAAATAGAAAAGAAATTTGATTATGCTCTTAATTGTCTAGTTTAAGTCAAATTAAATTCTTATTTTTCTTCTTTTTATTATTATTAATGCCAATATTCTTCAAGTTTAATAAAATCTAAACGATCTTCAGGGTTCAATTAAATCATTTATTTTAATAGCCTTGAAATTTCATCATCATTTTCATCTATTTTATTTATTAATTATTCAATAAATTCTATATCTGTGAGATTTTTCCTTTACATCCAAGATATACTAAAATCTCTAAAAACATATAAAAACAATAGTCCTAAAGAAAAAACATCAGACAAATAATAATTTTTTGCATTGTTGTTTAACATTTCTGGTGACATATATTTATAAGTCTAAATTAATTCATATATTACCCCAGCCTAAAGAAACTCGGATTCTTATCGTTTGCTTTATGCAACATCACATATTTTATATACTATTGGATCTCTTTACATAACTAGAATATTTGCTGGTTTTATATCACAATGAGCAATTTTATTTCGCTATAAATATGCTAATGCGCTTAATGTCTAATCTATTAATTCTTTACCAATAGGATACTTTTTTTTTTTATAAGTATCTAAATCAAACTTACCTAGTTCCATACATATGTATCCATTCTATTCTTAATGATATTAATTGTTTGAATGTAATAAAATGCATGAGTCTAAATATTAGACTATATTTGGATGATTTAGTTATTCTAATAATTAAACTTCTTTTTTCATAGCATTTGCATCGTGATGCTAACAATCTAATTTTATATTACTTCTTTTATAGCCACTTATCTTCCAAAAAGATCCTATCCAAGATAGACTCTATTTTACCCATTTCCTAACAATTCTTTTATTTAATATTTATAGAAGATGTTTGATCCCTAAATACACTTGATACTTTTTAAATTTGCATGAATGTCTTTCAAATAATCATTTTGATCGTTCATTTTATAAAAATATATTATCTTTCTAATATATTATAAATTTGATAATCTAATCACTATTGATTTTCATATTTTATTTTTTTAGTTAAATTAAAAAAAAACAAGATTAATCTTTATTAAGATGAAGTATTTCTAAATAAATAAGATAGCTTGTTTATTTATCATCAAATGCTAATAGAAATGAATAACTCAGTATTTAAGTTGCTTTTACAATAAACAACTAATTTTGGAATAACTTTTTATTAAAATCAAAAAGGTTGACCTTCGTCAATTTAGTTACTTGTATAAAACTATTACTATTAAAAATTAAACTAAGAATAAGAAAATCCTAAATATATATATTTAATTAAATCAATAAAAAGTTTTTCAAGATATTTTAAATATCAAATTTTTAACAATATTATTATAGTTTATATATTCTAGTTTTGGTGCTTCTTAGTTTAAAATTTATAAAAAAATGAAAAGGTTGTTGAATTATTTATAATTTATAAGCAAACTAATTTTAATCACAATAAAATACTTAATATTTTAATTTTTGGATTTTGGGGATGCCATTTCGAAATAGTAATATAAATCTTAAAAGATTTAAAATAAATAAATAAGTTTATACTTCAAAATAATTATAAACAATTTTATCTGGCTAATAAATTTAATATAAAAGTTAATGTGATTCCAATGAATAATTCAGTTGGAAATTTCGAAATTAATAAATCTATTTGATTAATAAAAACTTCTCGAAGTTTCAATTATAAATAATAATGTCATATTTGAAGTGTAGGCTAAAAAAGAAAATATATATTGCACATAGTTGGCAGTTATTAATAAATATAAGCTATAAATGAAGTTTATGCATCATTATTGGTTGATTAAGAATAAAAAGTGTTGAATTAGTAAGAGTGAATTCTAATGAATTTTGATTTAATAGAATAATAATTTTCTAATTAAAAATAAATTAATAAAATTATTTTAATAAGATAAAATGTATATTAATAATAAATATATTTATGATTTGAATATAATTCATTCATTTGGCTTTATTAATAGCAGATTAAAGTTCATCAGAAAAAGCTTAAGTCATCAAAACATCTAAGGCTTTTTCTATAAAACCAATTTCTCCACTAATGGCTGCAACTAAATCATCATGAATTTTTTGATTTTATGAAAAATTATTGTTTTCAGTAGTTAAACGATCTTAATAGCCTTATAACTCTCTAGCCCTTGTGTCTAATAATCTATTGGTGTCTTCAATTTATACTAAAATAGTTTAAGTAATAAAAACTACATGATCTTTATTCTCTTTCTGCATAAGCATCACTATATTGTTTTTCAAAAACTTATTTTTCGTTTTCTAATTGAGTCATTCTATTTGAATGTAATAATTTTTATTAATCTTCATCATTATAAGCTGCTTATAAAGTTTCTACAAAATATCCTCTTAATGATTATAATAAATCGACTAATTGTTTTTAAACTTCTCTATCTGCAAAATTTTATTTTTCTGTAATTTACATTAAAGCTTAAATAATGGATCCAACATAATCTGTAGATTTGGATGATTTCTTTTAAAGGAATAGTAGATGATCATTAATTTAATCAACTTCAATAAATGAATTTTAACTGCATCTTTTAATATATTCTAAAGTATCATCAGTTGCTTTAATAGCTTCAGTTATTTCATTAGCTTATTATTAGAATTATGAATTCTATTCAGCTCTCAATGCTTCAGCATTCTTTTTAGCTACTTCATTTTTACCCATATTGGTTTTCAAAGTTAATAAAATTTCATTAAGTTCTTCTTTTCTAGGTTCATATTCTTATGTTAATTTTTTTCTATCTCTATTAATAGCTAATCCACCTTCAGTTACGAATGATTCATATTAAATTCTACGTGCATTATGATCTCCAAGTCTATTTTACCACTTAATTAAATAATAATCATTACAATAGTGTTTTCTTCATTAAGTCTATCCTCTTATTAACGACCAAAAGCTTTAAGAACTTCAATCAAGATATCTACAGCACCAGAAGCCTCTAATTTTTGATAATGCTTATTACGTGCATCTCTAATTAAGCAAATTCAAACATCATCTTTCCTAATGGACCAGATTGAAGAAATTCTTTTACAGCTGTTTATGATTCAGTTGTAAGGGTAATTTACTCATTCATCTATATAGCTAATGCAATTGAAATTAATAAGGCAACTATCATTAATTCGTTTTTTACAATAATAATAATATATAAAAACTTTATTATTAACTTATTCCTGTTACACTCTATTTTATTCTCAAAAACTAATTTATCAATTAATTTATTTAAATTCTCATCTTTCTATTTATATTCCCTCATTTAATGAGCTTATTTAATTAAACAAATAAATATTCCCTTTGATAATAAACTTTTTTGACAATTTTTGTATTTCTAAATTTAGTTATTTATATAAATATAATTATCATATCATTTCAATAATCTTTGAATTTTGTATATAGATATATACTTAGAGTCAATGATGATGGAATAGTTCTATATTGATAAATATAAGAATTATGTGTTATTTATAAATATTAATATTTCTACTTTAATTATTATTTAATTAATTATTATTTCTGATTACAGTATTAAATATTTCTAATTTAAATAAAATGGGAGTAAGACAATCAGCTCCAATTAAATAAGACTTTATTTAACTAAATTGTAATTACTGATTGTTTAATAAACTAGAGAAGAAGATTTCATTATCTGGTTTCACATTTAAAGGACTTTTAGAACATCATAGTAGAGGTTACATTTACAATTGGATTGTTGAATAGGATGGTAATCCTGATTTACTTGTAATGAAAATGATACCAAAGTTGCAATTATATAATGAAAAGAAGATTAAAGCATATATAAGAGAATTATTCTTGATGGTTTCATTATAGTTTCCATTTTTAATACAGCCTTTTTATGCATTTTAAGATACTTATAATTTATATTTGGTATTGGAATTTGTGTCTGGAGGTGATTTGAGAACTTAATTAAAGTTATAATCCATGAATGAAGGAGAAGCAAGTATAAAATAAATATTAAGAAAGAATAGAAATATTGATAGCACAATTATTAATAGCATTAAACTTTTTACATTAAAAAAGAGTGATTCATACAAATTTGAATCCATGCAACATTTTATTAGATAATAGTGGATATATAAAAGTATATGGTTTGCATTCTTCGAGTTGTGGAGGGCAATTTAGAATTGAAGAGGATATATCTGAATACATGGCTCCAGAAGTACTATTAAGAGAAGAATTTGGATTTGAAGCTGATTATTATTCAATAGGAGTGTTATTGTATGAAATAATGGCATAAAGAGTAAAGAATTTAATTGAGATAATAATTAGAAAATGTATGAATACAATTCAATTGATGACATGATTGACAATATTATCAATAAATAAGTATCTGTAAAAAAGTCAGAACTTTCTGAAGGTTGGTCTTTAGATGCAGCAGATTTCATTAACAAATTAATCTAGAAAGATCCAAAAAATCGTTTAGGTTATTATGGATTTTAAGATATAAAGAAACATATCTGGATGGAAGGTGTTTAATGGTAAAAAATAGAAGAGAAAATTATTATAAATACTTTTATACCAAAATAAGTGCCATACTCTACAACTATTCATAAACAACCACCTCTAACTCATGCTATAGTATAAACTTAAGAGTTTTAGAATTTGTTTAGTTTATTTTAATATAGATGGGATGAAGAAGTTAAAGAAATAGATTATTCTAGATTTATATGATCTGTCATTATTATTATTATTATTATTTTGGTTTTCTTACTCTTTTTTTCTTTTCTTTTGGAGGTTCATAACCAGGAGGATAATTATTATTTTATTGTTTACCAAATGTTTCATTAACTTATAATACTCTAGCACCTTCTCCAGCTTTTAAAGCTCTCATTTATTAGGCAAGAGGATTATCTGCAAATGCTACAAATTGTTTTTTTGGTGCTTCTTATGGAGGTTATTTAGTAGGAGTAGGAGCTCTTTCTTCAAATTTTATATTTGAAGGTCTAAATTAAACATCATATAATTCCAAAAACTTTCTATTGATTATTTCTTTACCATTATAATCAAAAACTGAATATTAATTGTCTACATTCATTCTTGGTGTTACTTTTGCACAAACATAATATCTACTACAAGGTGACCAATGACATAAACTGGCTGATTTATATTTATTGCTACTAACTTATTTAAGGGTTTTAGCATCCCAAATATGGATTGATCCGTCTAAATTTCCAAATCCACAAATCATTACAAATCTACCATTTCCCCATATAATTTTATTCTTATGGTCCTTTCCAAATTCAAAAAGTGGCTTACATGTATTGTCATACATAACAGCACCAGAAGGCATGAAACCTGATAGTAAAATGAATTCTTTTGAGGAAGGTGACCATTAGACATGATGTATAGGACCTTCATAGGTTGGTAATTCTCTTAGAGCATTTTTTGGGAAATCATAGAATAAAACTTAATTTTATCCAAAATAACTTTTATTTGTATTGTCTTCATGAAATCCTTTATTAATCAAAAGTGATTAACCATTAGGTGACCATATAACTTCTAGATCACTAGTTTAATGTAATTTTTTTTCATATTTGACTTTGCCATTAATATCAACAATTTTTAAAAACGACTCTTTAATATTGAAATCCATTAAACTATAACAAACAACTAAAGGTTTTGGTGTATTAGGTTATACACTAAAAAACTCACAATTTCCAATATCAGTTTGATAGATACAGTTATTATCAGCATAGCAATGTAATTTTGAATTAATGATAATAAAGTAATATTGATCATCAGATGAAAACTTCAAGATAGGCCAAGCTTCTCTTTTGAAAGTTTTAAAATTGAAATTAATTCCTTTCGATTCTAATGATGGAAATTTAAGGATTTATAATTGAAATGATTGCTAATCTATTTTTTCAATAACAAGAAGATGTTATTTAGATTCAGTAAGATGAACATTCTATAAGTTTGTAAATTCAAGTTCTTTGAGAATTTATTTGTAATTATGGAGTTTGATTGACTACTTATTGAACATAATAATTTGATCTTCTAAAATAATCAATTAGGCATTTGAATCCTAATTAATGAGTTGCATTTCCTCATCTGACTTAGCTAACATGGAAGTAAGATAAACTCCATTTTTATTACGAATAATCAATTGATGAGGAATGTTTTGCTCCATAATTTAATTTATAATAAAATAATTGATTATTTATAAATCATTTGTAATCTGCTACTCCTTCTAATGTTTTCATAACTCTTTTAAATTATCCTCCTTTTTATTCCATAGCTTCTAAGAGTAAACCAACTGTATTCAATTATTCTTCCCTAACGTAAATTAATTATATACAATTATCTTTTTTCTAATTTATATGCAAATTCTTAATCATTACACATTTCAATTTTAGTTGATAATAAATCTTTATTATTAGTAATAGAGAATTTAGTCAAATCTTCACTTTATTCTAATGAATTTAATTATTAACTTAAAGCAGCAGATTCATTTGCTAATTGTGATATTTCAACATCAGCTTATTATTTTTATTTATTTATTAATTTTAAAGTTTAGATAATAAGATCTCCTTTACTATCATCAGCTTTTTCTTCTCTTCTTTTTACTTATGCAATCCAATCTAAAATACTGGCTGTAATATCAATAACTTAACTAGCTAATTTATTTAAAGTTTCTTCAGAATCATCATAAATAATATTCCCTTCTTTTATATCATGCATTTATTAACATAGATCTTCAATTCCTTAAACCAATTAAGTAACTCCATTCTAAATATTTAATTATATATTCATACCATTTCTAATCCTCCTTTTACTCTTTATATGGCTACAATAATTTAAATAAAAGCATATTTTTCATTATGTTATCTCTCTTCTTCTTCTTCATCATAATCATCATCATCATCATTATTAAATGGAGTTTCATCATCATCCCAATATTAATTATCTCTAACAGCTGCTTTTCTTTATCTATTCTATCTCTAAGATAAATAAGCTATAAATTTATTCCTTATCTCTACAATAACTACCATAGCTTTATCCAATTAATCTTAATTATAATTAAAAAATGATTATTCTGCTTCTCTTAACTCCATATATCTAGTTTCTTAATGATCTAATTCTTATCTCATCTTATTTTTCTAATGGAATCTATGAATTATCAAATCATAACGAGGTTATTTTCTTGCTCTTGTTATTTATATATCTCTCTATATATATTGTGTTTTATTCAATTACTAATTTACGATTCAATTCTTCATCATTATTCTTTAATTCTTTTATCTCTTAATTACATATCTCTTGTGATTATTTGAACTGTTATACTCCCTCTTCTAATCTTCTATCTACATTATTATAAAAATTTGCTATGTCTCTTATTATTTTCTCAACTGGATCATTCATTTAGATTTTCTCTAAAAAAGATCGACCAAATTCACTTTGTCTCATCTACTTATTTATTAACATTTTACTTCTTTTATTGTACTTTCTAAATCAGAACACATTACGCCTATCAATAGTAAAACAAATAAGAATTGGTTCATTATTATTATTATTATAAAAACGATTAAAAATGAATGTTTTAGTTGGTAAGTTTTAATTTAATTCACGATTTTGTCTTGGAGAAGGTGCTTATGGAAAAGTATTCTTAGGATAAGATACTGAAAATAATGAACAAGTTGCTATCAAATAAATAGATACCAAGTTTATTGAATAATAAGACAAGTATATTAAATAATAGATTATTAATGAAATTGAAATACTTAAAAAATGCAATCATCCCAACATTGTTAGATTTATTGATTTAATTGATACTCCTAAATATATTTACATTATTATAGAATATTGTAAGGATGGAGATCTTAAAGAACTTTTGAATTAAAAAAGATTAAGTGAACTTGAATCATTTGAAGTACTTAGATAAATTGTAGAAGGATTTAAAGAATTATAAAAACATAGTATAATACATAGAGATTTAAAACCAGCTAATATTTTAATAAATAATGGTATTTTTAAAATAGCTGATTTTGGATTTGCTAAAATAGTTAATAATTATTCAAGCACAAATATGCTTAAATCTTTAGTGGGATCTCCATATTATATGGCACCTTAATTACTTGGATATTAACAATACTGTTTCAAATGTGATATTTGGTCATTGGCAGTAATATATTTTGAAATGATTTTTGGAAATCTTCCTTGGTTAGCAAGTGATCCATAATCATTATTGAAAAAGATTTTAAATCAACCTATTATAGAAAAATTAAAATAGGGGAAAATTAGTTAATTTAGTATGTTTTTTTTAGAAAAAACATTAACTATTGATGAATTTAGAAGACCTAATTGGTAAGAAGTAGTTTAGATGATTAATTCCTCACCATTGATGAAAGCGGATAAAAACTCTATTCCATAACCATAATCTTAGAGTAAAACTAATCTTTTAGAAGTAAGTGCTTCATGTGATACTAAATCAAATATCAATTCAATTTAACCAGAATAATAAAAGAAAAGATAAGAAATTATTTTCAAACATTATTTATGTTAAGAAATACTTGTTAATAAATAGGAAATATTATAATTTTGTGATGGGAATAATGTGTTATTGAAATTAGCATTTTGTTTATCTAAATGGGTTTTAGTATTAAGTTAATAGTTATTGAAAGAATTACCAGAATTGAAAAGAGAACATGAATTTTATGTACAATTTATGCATGATATTGAAGAATTGAGATTATCTTGTGATTTTAGTATTGATAGAGCACCTTAAATTTGTTAAGATTATTGTATAGAATATTTAACTATTGCTTAAAAGAATTTGTAAAATATGAGTGAGACTTATTTATTGGTTTTGACTGAATATTTAATAAATTTTACAAGAGTATTAAGAGATGGAAAGGATTCCCCTATTGATTTTGAAGAATTAGCTTAGAGTAAATTGAATGACTACGACTTTTAATTATATCATGATATTTTAAGAACAAATTTGAATGCAATAGTTATTTGATTTGATTTGATAATAATAATTATTATAATTATAATAATAAATGTCGTAACTTCTAATGGTATGGTTAAATGATGAAGTTCAATTGAGTAAGAAGGTAACATCATTTGAACATGATTTTAATAATGGATATCTATTTGGTGAATTATTGAGTAAATTCAATCAATAACTAAATTTTGATGAATTCTCGAATAAGTAATAAAATAAGGTAATTAGATAGAGATGTTCGAGAAGCAAAAATGAAAAATTTTTAATTACTTGAACCAACATTTAAGACATTGAGGATTTAATTTAATTTTTAGATAGCAGATTAAGTATTAAAAGGAAAGAAGGGAGTGGCAATGTAATTGTTATATCAATTATAGATGGTAAGAGAGATTTGATATTGTTAGTAATTATAAAAAGTTAATGATCCACATGATGTAATGATGCAAGCAAAAACAGGAAAATATAATGTGATTTAACCTTTGATGATAATTAAATAACCAAAAGAATAATTTGATAAAATGGAATAGGATTTTTTTATGTAAAATTTAAATGAAAGAAATAAGGCTTAAAAGTAAGTTAATTTAGAGAAGCATTTGGGGAAATTTACAACATTTGCAATTTAATAGGCAGAAAAAGAGAGGAGATTAAAAATAAAAGAGGAAACAGAAGAAAGAAATTTAAAAGAAGAAATGCGTAAGATTCAATTAAATAAATTATAAAGAAATATGGCATTTATGGAAGATTGGAATTAAAAAGGGATAGAGAATTGGAAGAAAAATTAATAGATAAGACATAAAAATAAAGTAAATGATGATAAATTTAAATCAACTATGTAGAAAATGGCAGAAGAAAGATTAGTGTAGACTTAATAATTTTTAAAAAGTGAAATGGAAGAATAAATAGAATAATTTGAGAAAAGATAAGGAGAAGAACCAGTTAGTTTAGGTTTGAGAAATAAGATGATGAATGAATTTTTAAGAAAAGAAAGAGACAAAAGAAGAAGAAAGATGATTGTTGATTAAGAAAAGTAGACAGATGAATTATAGAGAAGAGAATATTGTGTAGTAGAAAAATTAAAATAATAAAGTAAATAAGAAAAAGAAATTATGTATGAAATTTGGAGAGCATTTTAATGTTAATAGATTATTTGTGAAAATAGAATATTAAGAGATGAAAATTATAAAAATAAATAAGAATTAAATGTTATTAATTAAAAATTTAAAGAAGAAGAAATGTTGAGAGCATTATAATCAGAATTTAATCAAGAAGTTGAATTATAATAGAAAAGATAATTAGAAATTAATGTTGAATATAAATTACATATTAGATAATAGAATTATTAAAGATGTAGAAAGTTAGTTGAAATACTATTTGAAATTGAAGAATAAGTGTATGAACATTTATAAAATCATGATTCTAATTAAATTAATTAATAATTCACTAGAGAAAATAATCATTTATTTGAGTATGGAATGGATCTTATACCATATAAGAGATTTAGTACATATGATCCAATTAAAGAAATGAAAAAATAAGAAACTTAAAATTATAAATTAAAAATATTTCTTGCTTAAATGGAAATGTAAGATTATTTATAAGGTACTGGAGCATGGAATATTTATTAAGCTTAGAATAATTATACATTTGGAAATTTAGTCAGATATTTAATAGAAAGTTAATTTGAAATTACAAATACATAATCTCAAGAATTAAATATACCTTATGTACCATTCAGAGGAAGTTTAATAGGATTTTCATTTAGTGGGAAAAAAACAATAAGTGAATTATTAAGTAAGAAATATGGAATTACATTATTATGTGTTGATGTTATTATAAATGAATTGTTATAATACATAAGCAAATATGAAGAAGGTTAAGAACATTCTTAAGTATGGGATTAATAATAAATTGAATTGGGTCAATCTATATCTAATTATCTTTTACAAGGTGAAAACATTCCTGATGAGTTATATATAAAAGCCATAGTTTAGAAGATTAAAAGATCTTTCTCATTATAAACATTTGAAGAAATTTATGAAGAATAAAAAGAGAAGTCTCAAAATCACAATCCAAAACCTATTAAAAATATTGATGATTTTAATGATGATGGAATTAATTGGGAAGATTTTCATAGAAATAATATGATTAATAATAAACCTTATTGTAAAGGTTGGCTTTTAGTAGGTTTTCCTTAAACTTATGATCAAGCTAAATTATTGGAAAAATATTTGACCAATATATAACCATAAGATGAACCTACACCATTATAAGCCAGACTTTAAGAAGCTGCAAAGATTGTTAAACCAAATGAATATAAGATAGTTCCAAGGACGAAATAAGAAAGTGGTGTTGGATTATGTGTTTATTTAGAAATGCCATCAAATGAAATGTGTCTCAGAAGAGCTATTGGAAGAAGATATGATAATCATAATCATTCTTTATATCATTTAGATTCTAATCCTCCTCCTGTTGATAATGCTCCTCTTATAGAAAGAATTTAACCATTATATGAAATAGATAATCTTTAATCATAAATTTCAGATAAAAATTCATATTTTATGACATAAATTTAAGGACTTTAAAATTGGTACAATAGTTTCGAATCAAAATCTGGTTTAAATGTTTAAAATACATTTGTTAGTGTTGATGCATCTAATAATTATGAGAGAGTATTCTATGATGTTGACTAAATATTCCAAAACTTATTATAAATTTAAATAAATAATATTTAATAGAAATTTGACGATTAATAAAATAAAATTGTGAAACAAGAAGAATCACTTAAATAATAATAGGAATAAGAAGAATTAGATAAGAAATGTTAATATAAGTAAATAACATTAGATACATTACCTATCAAACAGCCAAATTCTGAACTTTTAAAATATTTAAATACATTTTGGAATGTTATTGAAAATAAATATATATCACTTTAGATTATATTCAAGGGGTTTAGAGAATAAAGAGAATTCATAACTAATTATTAAATGGATATTCAACGTAAATTTATTGAATTAATTAATGTACCAGATGAAAAGTTCTTTTTTATTAGAACTTTTTAAGAATAATATAATGAGTTTATTTTGGAGAATCCTGATTTATGTGAAGAAGAAATTTGTAAAGAGGAATTACATTAAAGGGTTGATGATTTATATGATTAATTGATTGATATAATTGATTAAAAGAGAGATGATTTAATTGTAGAAAAAACATAAATTTAAACATCATAATTTATAGAGAATGAAATAGATCTATATCTATAATAATTGAAATAAATGTTAGCTATAGAATTAGATCGAGCTATTAATTCAATTTAATTATTAAATGATTATTATGGAACATTAGAAGGAATAGAATTATAAGAGATATAGCCAATGATTGGAGAATTATAAATAATTGATGGAGATGATCCATAAATTAGATTAGATAAATTAATAGCAGATACTTTACGAATATTTGCTGGAGAAGAAGAAATAATAGAAGATAAAACAAAAAAAGGAGGTAAATAACCAGCAAAAAAAGAAGAAAAAAAAGGAAAGAAAGGAAAGGAAGAAGAAATAGTAAAAAAAGAATTATAAAATACAGAAGGAATTAATGCTATAAATTTAGAGAAATAAATATTTAAAGAAAGAGTTGATGTAATTAAAAGATATGCTTCTTAAACAATTAGATAATATAAATAATCTGCTGATCTTTTATATGCTAAATTAGATGAATGGATTCATTATACACATTTAACTGAAATAAAAGCATTAGATGCAATTTCTAATTTATTTAGAGGATACATAGAAAGAGGTGAGAGAATTTAAAAAGAACTTTAATTATAATTTGTTGATATAATAATTAGTCATGAAGTATTAAATTTTTTAACTCCAATTCCACCTCCTTTAGCAGCCAGAGAACCATTATCTAATGATAGATTTTCTATTTCTTAATTATATTATTTAATTGAAGATTTGAGAGCTATAACTAGTACTCACTTACTTATAGATATTAAATAATTAGCACTACTATTAGCTAGATCATCTTATGGAGTTCTCAAATTTACTCCTGCTTAATGGATGAAAGCTCTCAAAATACTTGATTAAAATGGGTATTAAATCTTATCTTATATTTTATAGTTATGTTAATGTCAGATAAATTTGTACTTATCTAATCTTACTCTAATCACCTACACCAAAACAAGAAGAACTATAAATTTATTAAACTTAATTAAATGGCTTACTAGTCAATAAAGAACATTTTGTAAATACTCCAACATGGTTTGATGAATTCGAAAAAGTCTCAGAAGAAGAAAGTATTTATATATAATATTTATTATCTAGACACTAATTATTTTGATAGAATTATTTATATCAAAGAACTTCTATTCTTTGTTCATAAAGATGAAAATGATTAATTAGCTACCAAATATTATCTCGACATTTTAAATGTTTAAGGAGATAGATACATTGATTTTTTGTTTTAAAATCTATAAGAATTGTGATATTTTCATTTAAATTATATTTTATATCATAATTATTTGCTTTATTCAAATAAGATATTCTATTCTATCTATACTAAATATTTTATTATTTTTTTATAATTTAAATTTACTTTTAAGGAATCTAATCTATATATTAAGTAATCATATTATACTTAGTTTTTTATTCCACTTTTTAAATCACTTCTATTAATTATATTATATTATTGATAATAATCAAAACTTTCAAAATCAATTAACAATCCCAGTTACTAAAATTTCACCATTGCTATCAACACTATATTCCTAGTTCCATTGAATTGACTATGAAGAGGAAGAAGATTCAAAATCTAAACTGAAAGGCTCTAAAGAATTTATAATTATTGAAATTTATGATTTTGATTCCTATCTTATTGGTGAATAATCAAGCATAACAATGTCTTATTAAATTGCTTATAGTTTTTCTTTCTTTTTTACTATCATGCTTTATAATAATTGTGAATATGGTTCTTATTCATTTTCTAAAGTTATTGAAGGAGGTGGATTTTTAGATTAAAACAATGAATGATGAGATTCTTCAGATATAGACTTTCCATTTTACTATTCAATATCTTAATTCACTTCAATCTTAATCTATTCTTCCACCTATACTTCTTACTTATACTTATATTACAAATCAAGATCGTTTACTAATATATCGCCATATCAAAGATACTAATATCCTAAATCAACTCTATTACTATGTTTAGGTTATTAAAGTTATTGCTCATCATCTCTACTATTATTTAATCAGTTTATATTTATTTTTGTTCCCTTTTATTAATTTACGAACTTGAACACATTAGTCCCATTCTATAAATTATTAATAATTTATAAAAGAAAATAATTAAATTTTTTAATGTAATAACAACATTACTATACAGCTGAACAACTTACTTATTTAATTGATAATCTAGAATTAGGACACAACACTGATCATCTTAAGAAATTGGCAGAAAGAAAAATGATTAGATAATCGAATACATAATATAAATTATAAGATGATATCATAAGAGAATAATATCAATAATCTCATTAATATTAAGAAAAGATTTTAAATACTTATAGGTTATTATAAGCATTTGATAATCCAAATATTAGTAAACTTCTTTTTGAACAATTTGATGATGAATTTTTGATTAGTAAGATTTAATTTACTATTTTTAGTTTAAAACACAGCTGATTAATGCATAGAATGGTTTTATAGAACAGATAACTAATAATATTTTAAAGTGATACTTGAAATATTTAATATACAAAATGATTTTTAAGAAGCTGTTTAGAAGAAAATAGTCAAAGATATCAAAGCTAATCATGCAAAAGTTTATGTTGTGATAAAGAATTTAACATCAATTTTAGAAGAATCTTTTTTAATTTCAATATATTAGAATCTTGTTTTAAATTATAGTTTTTGCTATATTTATGATTTCAAAAATGTTGATACTATTATTCGTTCAATTTATGAATTAACTGATTAAAAAATTTAAAATGTTGAATCTTAATATATGGAAGCCTTGTATGAATAGAGGATTTTAGTATTTTAAGAGCTTTTTAATTTAGATAAAGAGTAACTAGAGAATTGGTAAATAAAAATAAACTATTTTTAGTCTAAAATATTCTAAAATATATTTGACACCTAAATTATAATTTAATCATATGTTTTAAGAACGAATAAACAAAGATTTTAACGTTTAATAAATAAATATAATAGAATGTTTACAATAAGAAATTATATTATCTCTTCCTCACATTCTAAAACATAGTTTAGTTGAATAATTTATAGGAACAATAATCTTAAACTAAAAAGTTTTAGTACAATATATTATTAATTTATATTTGGATAAGTTAATTAAAGATTAAAATTCTAAATTTGTATAATGCCTACTAAATTTGATATCTAACCCTGAATTAAAATCACTATATTATTAGAATAATAAAAAAAAACCATTGATGAGAGAAACATTAAATTAATGCATAGAAGACATTTTTCAAAACTCACTAAATAATCAAGATTTAATTAAATAAGTTATAAAGTGTATGTATGATTTGTATAAGAATGGATTAATGGCTAGAAATTAATTATTGGTGTATATAAAATAATTGATAAAATAATTGTGCAATCAACATGCAAGTAAATAGATCAACATAAGAGAAAATTAAATATTTTCTGGATTAACAAATATCTCAAATGTTATAGAAAGTTCAAATAAGGTGAAAGATCATGAAATCATAAGCTTAGAGAGAGTACTTAAAAGAATCATTTATTAATATCAATTTAATTGGTTTGATATTGAAAACCTTATTACATTTGAAAGTTTAAGTTTGATTGTTAAATTGATTACGATGTATGATGATAAATATTGAATTGTAAAATACAAAAAAAACTATAAATCATTATTATTGTTAACGAAAAGAATAATAAACTTTTTTTTAAGTTTATACAACTTTATTAAGTTCATCTAATTGCTAAATTAATTCACCCTTTTCTGCATGGAGATTCTAAATATTGTTTTTTAATTCATCAATTACTTATCTCAATTATTCTAATTATAATTAATATTATTAATCTCTTTCTTAATCCTTTTTGATTAATTATTTAATTTGAGAATCAGTATCTTAATGTATTATTTTTTACTATTCTTCATTATTAAGGATTTTATCTGATTAAATTAATTTATTTAATTTTTTATTTACAATTTCGACAATAGTATTATATTTAATATCTATTTATTTTAATATTTTATTTTAGTTTTCAATTTATTTAGCTTCACTATCTTATATTAGTTTAATTATATCTTTTTTATCTTAGATTCTTTACTATTAGACTTCATTCAATTATTTTTATAGTTTATTAATTTACTTAATTTATTATTTGATTAGTGTATCCATTTCATTCTACTAAGATGAAGTTGATTAAAATTATTAATTAATTTATTATTCTTGTTTTCTTATTTAATATTCAAGACTCTTAATTTTTATTTCTTGAGCCTCTAAAAGTTTTTAACTTCTATTAATGGCAATATCAATTTCTTTTTTATATTATTCCTATTCTAGTAATCTCAATTATGTAATATGTTCTAATTCTTTTGAACTATTAGATTAGATTGCTGGACATTCTTATTTTTCTTTTATGATTTCTAAGATTTGCGTATAAATTGTATTATTTTGATATGTTTATTCTCTTAATTTAGTTAACTGTTGTAATTCTTTATGGAATAAATCTAATAAATCATCAACTCTTTTATTTGGACTAGTAATAATACCTTCCAATTAATCTAGTGCTTCAAATAATATAATAGTCTGCTACTTATATTCCTAAGAATTTAAAATTTATTTGCTAACATCAATAATTAATTCTTTAAGATCTTCATTTTATTTTATTAATTATTAATTTTTTAATAAATCTTTGCAAATAGTTTCTAGTTTTTCCAAACTTTTAATTTACTTTGGCTATTTTGATTTAGTTTAAACCAACTTTGAAAGTAAATCTTTACATTCTTTAATATGTTCATTACCTTTTCTATTTTTTAATTCTAAGGCAATTTATTATGTGATGTTTCTAAAGTTATCAAGCAATGATTAAAGTTCTTCACTATTAAATTTATAAAAGTTTTCTCTTGACTCATAATTTTTCTCAATTTATTCAATATATAGTTTAATTTTATGTAAATCCTAAATATAATGTTTTTCTCTGATTTCAATTTACTAAGTCAAATATTCACATTTATCTTCATTTCTTTAAATCTCTTATTTTAGTGTTTTTTCTCTAAGTAAAGATAATTATTTAATATCTTCTGTTGCTTATTTCAATTAATCATTTTCTGCTTTAAGATAGATAGTTTAATCATCCTATTAATTATTCTCTATTTTATTAATTTATGACGATTAAACAGATTTTACTTATTATACCTATGCAATTTATGAAACATTTTAAATAGGTCTAAGATTTTCTATTTGTTATGTCAAGATTTCTTCTATCTTTTGATAACTTCCATTAAATAATTTAAGCTATTTAATTTCAGTTTAGTATTTAGATATTTCTTTAAGTGTAGTTTATAATTGTAATATAACATCATTTTAAATTTGTTAATCCAATTTGATTCTCTTATTTAATTAAGTATTAAGTAATTATTTTTCTTCAATATGTTTTTAGTTTAATTGTTATTTTTAATTGATTTAAATTTCTAATTCTCGTTTATATTAAACTAATTCTGACATTTGTTATTTTTGCCATGATGATAAGAAATCATAAAGAATGTTGATTTATTAAATATACTTTTCTTCTTATGTATAATTATTCAATGCTTTTGATAATGGTTAGAATTATTTCAATTCTTCTTATAACAATTAATTTTCATTCTATAATTATGTTATTCTTTAATTATATTGATTTTAGATATCTTAGATAGTTTTAGTTTATTATAATTCAATTTCTGATTCCATTGATTAAATCTTTTAGGTGAGCTATTCTTTTTATTATAACAATTATTTGATAATATTTTTGCTTTCTTCTAATTAATTAGTACATTCCAATAATTATTATTTATACATAGGAGGTGTTTATTATTTTTAAGTTTGCAATTCTAATTCTCTTATTTTTTGTTTTTATTCTAAGATAATTTACTATAGCATAATTTCTCTTTTACCTTAATTAGATTAATACTCAAAGCTGTTATTATTTTACATAATATAAATATTTTAAGTAAATTATTATTGTTTTAATTAATTCATTGTTTAAATTCAAAATATTCTCTATTAATATTTTGTGATATATTTGATTTTAAATTAATTACACAAGCATCTTCATCTATTTTTTCTTCAAGAGGTAAATTATATTCAACTTCATTTAATAATACACAATCTTCTTCTACACTTTTCTAAATAATAGTATTAGTATCTGGACAATAAATGATATCGGATCCTAGATTTACTTTGTAGTTCTTTTAAACAAATACTTGTATATCTTTATTAATTTTTTTAAATTATTACAATTTTTATTTTATTCAAAATTATTTGGAAATTCTTCTGCTGCTCTATATATTAAATGATCTAAATCTGAATTAATATATGTTAATTCATTTGTCATCTAATCTAATTCCAATAGTAAAAAGTCTAATTTACTACTAATTCTATTTGTCATTACACTAAATGCCACCTTACTAACTATTTATTCTGCAATTATTCCACCTATCTAATTAATTTAATTCTAATTTTTACAAATAAACCTAAATTTAAATTACTCAATTTTGCTACTGCAGCACCTCCATTAAATAAGAATTATTTTAAAAAGGATTTCCCTGATTCAAAAAATGAATTATTCTTTATTAATCCAGTTGCACAAAACTCTTTTATTTTCTCAGTTGCAATATCTTAAACATTTAAAATAAATCCTCTCATCTATTTGTTTAAATATATATTATTTATACTATTTTATCTAAATATTTCTAATACAAAGTTTAATCTTTCTACCATGTTTGAAATTATTAAACATTATATTCTACAAATTTATATGTATGTATTCTTCTTAATAAATCATAAGCATATTCAACTTAAGTTTGATAAAAAGAAAGATGAACTGTTATTGTATCCACTTATTTTTCTAAATTAATACTTTTATAATTCTATTACTTAAATCGTTTTCAAATATTTTCTCTAACTTTTTAACATCAATCTCATATTTAACATTTAACTTTAAATCTTAATATGTAAGTTTCCTTCCATATGCTTCTCTAACCTTTTCCAAATATTTTTAAAATAATTATTTATCTATCTGTTTCACAAATTCAAACCATTTATGAGATTCTACATTTTCATATATCACATCTCTCCATAATGAAAAACTATTTGGTGCAAAAGGTGCTTAAATCAATTCATAATTTAAACAAGCCTCCGATTTCTCCATAAATTTTACAATATTCTCAAAATTCATTATATTAATTATAGAATATAATATTGTTGTTCTTTCTTTAGATATACTTCAAATAATTGTTTTATAAATCACTATATCTCCTTTTACTTAATGATGTATCTTTAATCCTAATTTTGATTAATTTCATATCTTATTCATTTCATATCTGTTTTATTTAATATATTTGCCTTAATAAAGTATCTTTAAAGAATTTCTTAAATTTTTTGCATTCTTCCAAAATTATATTTTGTAAAATAATCATATATATAAATATAAAATTCACTTCTTTATTTATTTAAATATTTTAACATAGTCAACCAGCAAAATTGAATTTAATATTTACATAAAAAAAATATCTCATTCACTCCACTTCCTCATCTATCTCCTTATGTTTTCTCATATATAATCTGACTAATTATTTTGTTTTCAGTAATTTTACATAAGTTATCTTACCATTAGGTTTTTAAGGATTGAACTTTTAATGATGAGATCTAATCTTATTGTATTTAATATTACCTGCATTAACTAGGTGTTCTTGTTCCTATTATTTGGCTCATTCTTTTAAATAGCCTTTGGCCCTTATTATGATTAGTATTTTCTTATAAAAAACGAAGATATTATAAATGTTCCTCTTGATTCCAATGTCCAAACTTCTTTTATATCTTTTTCGAACTCTAGTATAAATCACATTAAGATTTCGTAACTTCTGAATCGATTTATGGCATTACTTTGTTATTTAAATTAAATATATATTCCAAGATTTTATTAGTATTTAAATCATTAAATAACCATTTAATCTCATCATCTTTTTATTTCAAATTTCTCATTCTCATTTTCTTCAACATATTCTTATTTTATCATAATAATTTTATTTTTAATTCCAATTTCTAAATATTTTTATTCATTCTTAAATTCTTAATTACATAATCAAATATTAATTAACCAAAGATCAATATATTTATTTAGATCATTAAATAAATAAAGTTGTCTAATTTATTTTATATTTATTTATCAATATCTTCAGAAACTTATTACCAAAATAAAATCCAATTTTTTTATTCATAAAATAAGAGTTATCAAAATGAATTGACTATTTTTAATATTAATTATTATTTCACTTTGTAAAACTAATACAATTATGGATTTCTCTTTCCTCATTATGTTAGTAATACTCTAATTTGATTTTATCTATAATGAAAGATTTTAATTACTATTATATAATTAAAAATCTAGTATAATCATACAAATATATTTCTATATAAAATATTAATTTACAACTTGGGTATCATATTAATAGCCTTATTTTGCTGAACTTTATATATAAAATACATTTATAACAAAAAAAAATAATCATTATGGATTAAATAATTTCAAAAAAAATGATGATAAAATATATTGAATTTTATAATCCAATAATTACTTTTTGGATTCTTAAATAAATTAATACAAATAATTTATTGTACAAAGCCTTAGAGGAATATTTGATAAATTTTATTTTAAGAGATTTGCCTACTATGGTATGATGTAATAAATAAATAACAATTAACAACTTTAGAAAGGATTAGTATGATTTTTCATTTTTAACAAAAATAAAATTTAGAAATATATATAAATAATAGGATTTATCAATTTTATTTATCATAAAATTTAATACAGATCATATTAATAATTGAAATTAACTTATTAAAAAATTTTAAATTCAATAGAGAAGAGGAATTTAACAAATAAAAACAAAAAGTGTATATTAATTTAATTTATGTAAAGATAAGACTTATAATTCACTAAATAGAAAGAGAACAAAAATAAAATCAACTCATGAGAACTTTGAAAAATGATAATCTTTATTTATATAAATTAGTAGAGGAATAATAGTATCAATAATAGTTTGGTACATTGATCCAAATTAATTATTTTCTTTTCTGCTTCAATAAACTAAAAGTATATGTCTAATGAAACAACTGGTTTTTTTGGCAATTGAAAAAAATAAATAAAAAGTAAATTAATAAAAAAATAAACTGAATAGTATTCTAAATTTAATTATGAATCTAAGTAGCTATTTAATGAATAAATTCATTAATAATTGAATTGCATAATTAGATTAAATTGAAAATTCAGTAGAGGGATATTTGAATAAAGCAAATAATTAATTAAATAATTAGAATTATTTTTGTAATGTTATTATAGAAAGTATGTCTTGAGAATAAATGATAAATAGATAAAATAATTGTAATTGATGTAGTAAAGATTGAAGAGTTAGTAAGAATAAGTAAATATTTGAAATAAAATTTTATGTGATTATAATTTTAATATTTTATAATGGGTACTATACCGTGTTTGAAAAAGAAGAAGAAAGATATTTTAAGGATTGGTCATAAATAATAATTAAGTGATAAGAGCATAAGAGTAAGTGATGTTCAAATATGAGAGTTAGAGAATTAGAATTATGTAGAGTAAATAGTAGAGGATTAAGTAGAGGAGGAAGAATAAGTATATAGAATAAATAATGATAGAACATAGTATATGATTATATTTAAGGGGATTTAATTTAGGAAGGATGTAAAGTATATTGTGCATTGAATACATTGAATGGTTAACTTTTAGCATTAAAAATTGTATAGAATTATATGAGATTAGTTTAAATTAAGTAATTAAGATGATTTTAATACTATTATTAATTTTGTTGATGTACTTACAAGATTAGAGTGTAATAATATTCATAAAATAATTGGATGGGATTATTCAATTGAGAATAATGAAATAATTTAAGATGAAATAAGAATATTAATGCCATATGAGAGTGGAGGTTCAATAAGTTGGTTGTTATATAAATTTAATTCATTTTCTACTCAATTAGCTATAATGTTTATGAAATAAATACTTTAAGGATTAGAATCTTTACACAATTCTGGTATTCTACATAGGTATTATATTCATATTTTATAAGGAATTTGAAAACTTCTAATGTTTTAGTTGATGGTGATGCAAATGCAAAGTTGAGTGATATTTACGTATTAAAAGATTTCAAATTGTCATTCTATAGTGCACCTGAATGTTTTACTAATTACAATTATTGTGAATAATCTGATGTTTGGAGTGCTGGTTGTATCTTTATTGAGATGTTGACTAGAAAATCTCCATGGAATCATTTATCTTAAAATATTACACTTCATTAAATTAAAATGTGTTTTGATAAAGGAGGTAGATTTTTATTAGTTATTTAAAATAGAATTATTTCCATATTCATAAATAACTAATAATTTAGATATATTATAAATATTTAATGATATATTTAAAATTAATCCAAGAGAAAGATTAAAACCTTCAGAATTATTAGATCATTCTGTTTTTAGAAGTTATTTCATATTTATATTATTTAGACTTAGAAACTGAACCTTTAAAATCAGTTATTGTATCTACTAGAAGATAGTTGCAAAATAGATATGATGATAGAAAATCATATAAAATTTAAAATAGTAATGTTTCTAATTCAAGTTTACGATATTCTATAAGAAGAAGTCATCATCCTGATTCTAGTAAGTATCAATAAGTTTTATAATAATTGAAATCTATTCATGTAGATTTTAAGAATGTGAATAATCTTATGGATAATTAATAATTATCGTATATTGATATTTAAAATGTCTTATCAACTAAGATTTAATTGGAAACTAAAATTAAAGAAAAAGGCATTCAGTAAGTTAATAAAGAAATTATAGGTAATCGATAATTTAGACCTAAAGAAATATCTTCATTAAATAGATATATATAACCTAATTAGTATTCTTTTACTAAATAGCATCAATAAAGAATTTTGAGTTTGCACAAATCATTAAATAGTAGTCTTGATAAAATTTAAACAATTAGATCAGTTGATCCTGCTATTATTATAAATGGACAAAAAAAATAAGTATAAGAAATTGAAAATCTTGAAAAAATAATAATTTAATAATTCTACTAGAAATAAATTAATGAAAATCATTCCAAAAATAATTTGAATGATATTGAAAAAATGATGATACAATAATTTTAATCATCTCTTTTTAAATAATCATCAATTGTTGAATAAAATATTTAGAATTCAATTTAATAACCTATTGAAGCAAATTCAGAAATTTTAGATTAATAAACTCCTAATTATTTGGAAAAGCTAATGTAAGATTAATTTAATTAAGATAATGAATCTGGAATAGATGAATTATAATAATTGGAAGATTTGATAAAGTAATAGTTTTATAAAGATTATAATAAAAAAAGTGTGATTAATAATTTAGAATAAAAGATGGAATAGTAAATGATTTAAGAGAATATATCAATAGTTGGTAATTGTTATATATTATATATAGCATTTGATTAAATAATATAATCTCCAAAAATAAACAGTGATTTGATAATAGATGATGATTTTCTGGTGAATCTATGATGATATTGATATTTGTAAATAATGTAATGTAATTATAAATGGATAGATATATTAATATATAAATATAATATTAATTAATCTTAAAAGAGTGTAATAAAAAGATGTATTAAACAAAAATACAAATAAGAATGATCATCCCCACCAGATTGGTTTAGGTGCTTCTGAATATTATTTCTATTAATTTGATTCATGATTATTTGGTTTATTTAGATATAGATTTTAAATTTAAGAGGAAGAACTATTGATGTAAGGTATAGCATTTTAATGAATGACACTGATTTTAAGATTTTGTTATTTTTCAAGTAATTTTTTTTATCTAATTCTTTCCTATTCAAGCATTTAGACTGAATTAGCAATAGATTTAGATCTATCTTCATGTAATGAATTGATTTATGCATGTTATTATTATTATTATTATTATTATTATTATTGATATCTATCACTTTTTAAGGGTGGAACAGAACAATTAGATCTAATTTCTTTTTAATTATGAATTTTTGGTAGATAGGTACTATTAACTTAAGATTCATCATAAGATTTATTAGCACTTTCAATAAGATATTTAGATTTAGGTAATTTTTCTTTAAGTTATTTTAAATTTTTAGGTAATTTAATAGTTTATAAAAGGATATTAGATCCAGCTTATGATGATTAAGTTTATTAAGAGATTCTACTTTCAGTAATGAATTATCTAGCATTTCTTAATAGAATAGGATTATTAAGTAATTAATTACAGGAAGGTCTAGATTTACTTTATACTTATAAGCATAATCCAATAATGGTCATTAATTCTCCACTAAATTTAGATGGTATTCTTTCAAATAAACCTCTTTAGACTCTTTTATATAATCCTTCCATATTTTAAGCTCTAAATGGAGGTTTAAGTGTAGCCATTTCATATGCAACACAACCTAAACTCCATATATCGCTTTTAGCATCATATGGTTAATCTCTCCAAACTTCAGGACTTGCATAATATGGAGTTCCTGTTTAAGTATATACTAAATCTTTCTTAGCTACTTTAGAAACATTCATATCTCCCAATTTATAATTGCTTTGGTGTAAAAATACATTAGCTGACTTTAAATCTCGATGTAAAATTTTCATTTAATGTAACGTTCGTAAAGCTATTCAATATATATACAATTAATATATACCTAATACAACCTAATATATCATTTTCCAAATTTCTATTTCTTGAAAGTATTACTTATGTTGTATATGCTATTAGATATGTTATTATAAATCTCCTTAATCTGCATATTCCATTACAATGCATAAACATTATGATTATTCTTCATAAAATGCTTCTTTATAACCAATAATATTAGGATGTTAGATGCTAGCCAGGATTCTAATTTCATTTAAAGAGTTCTCTTTCTCTTTCTCTTTCAATTATCCCATTCTTACTTTCTTCATTGCATATTCCTATTAATCTGATTATCTCTTCACTTTTAATACTGTAGAAAATGATCCTTAATATATGTTACTTAGTATTTACCTTCTCCTAATTTCTCAAAAACTATAAAGTTTTTCATCATTATAATTTTAATAAAATGGATAATGCTAAAACTTCACTTTTAGAAATGGGATTTACAGAAGAGTAAATTACAAATGCAATTAATTCAACCAATTCTTATGATATTGGAGTATATATATATAATTATTATAGGTATTACTTACATACATTGAAAATTAATCATAAGATAATCCATAAACACAAACATAATCATAATAATAATAATAACTTGATTCTATTAGTAAATATGTTAATGAAGAACATGTTGCTATTTTAATGTCATAAGGTTATTCTAAAAATGTATCTGAAAAATCATTATTATTATCTAATAATTAAGGTGTTGATGCTGCTATTAAATGGATTGAAGAACATAAAAATGATTAAGATTTTGAAGAAGAATTATAAATTGTTGGTTCTGGAAAAAAGATATCACCTGAAGAAGCTGCTTTTAAAGCAAGAGAACTTTAATAGAAACTTCGAGAAAAAAGAAGAATTGCTGAAGAATAAGCTGCTTTTGAATAAGAAAAAAATAGAATTGCTTCAGGAAAAGCTATGAATGATGTAAGAAGAGAATTAGAAGAATAAAAAAAGAAATAAGAAGCATTAAAAGCAAAAAGAGAAAGAGAATAATTCTTAAAAGATAAATAAGAAATGGAAGAATAATTAAGAAGAGAAAAAGAAGCTAGATTTGGAAAATCTTATACTTAATAATAATAATAATAATAACAAAAGAAATATTCACCTATTGAATTATTTGAATTAGGTATCAAATAAATTAAAGTTGCTTATCCACCTGATCTTATTCCTGATACTGCTTTTAATTCATTATCACTTATTCTTAAAATACTTGGTAATCTATTTTTTATAATTATTTTTAGAAAACATTTATAAAAATCCTTAAGAAGAAAAATTCAGAAAAATTTCATTAACTTCTTAAGCTTATTTAAATAAAATTGATGCAATCATAGGTGCTAGAACTGCTCTTGATGGATTAGGATTTATTTAAAATGATGGATTCTATGTCTTTTAAAATGTTGATGTTTCAATCTTATAAAAAGCCATAGCGATTGTTTAAAATGAATTAAAATGAAATGAGATATATCTATAATCATTTATTAAATAATTGGAATTTTCTTTTATTCATAGCATTAAAACAAGAATCGAAATATTTGTTATTAAGAAAATATTTTTTTTCTTCTTTTGCTTTTGTATATCGACAGGTATTTAAACATAATCCATTTAATTCACGTATTGTCAAACATATTAAACCTTACAACACTGATAATCAAACTCAATACTTCTCTTGGACTTTCTTTATGGTAAGTTATTACACGTTACTTTAGTTTCTAATATTAATTTTATGCTGCTTCTAATGGAGGTAAAGAAATTATTCTTTTTCTTGATCTTGTTGGGGATCTTGTAAATTATCTAGTTAAACTAGATTTCAATATTCTTCGATTTAAATCTATTGCTTGATTCTCTGTATCCATCATTATTATTATATATATATTTATTTATATAATTTTTTACACCATTTATTTAAAATTATTATTCTCAAAATCATATTAAATATTAATAATTATTTAATCATAAAATAGCCGTATTACATAAAGGACATTTTTTATTTTATGCTAACCAATCTCTTATACATTTTTTATGAAAGATATGTGTACTATGACAATTTAATTAAATTAATTAGTCTCCTATATTTTTTATCATTGGTTGCAAACAAATTATACAATCTTATTTCTCATCTTCTGTTTATAAAATATTATTCTTTAAAATATTTGATATACGAGGTAATTTTGACCTGCTTATTTAATTAATTCCATTCATCTAATCACTTTAAGGTCTAAGCATCATTTCTATTTAAAGTTATTCTGTTGATAATCTTATTTATTAATTTTCAACTGTTTAAAGTTATTGATCATCAACTTAATTTGATTGTTTAACAATATTATAGCTTTTATTAAAATGAGGAGATATCAAATATTTAAAAAGAGCAAATCCAAGCAATATTAATTAAAATATTGCACAATCATAAAATATAAAAATATCATGATTTATTATTTCATTTTATTCATCCATTCTGAATATACAAGTTCCTACAATTGTAAATATGAAAGATATTAATATTAATATTTAAAATACCTTTCTTGTATGCATATTTTTTATTATTGAATCTATTAATATTTAATGATTTATAAATAATGAACAATCACTTTAAGGAGGTCTCTTAACTAAATATTTTTAACATTTTATATATACTTGATGAAATATCATTAAATAATGTATTTATTATTGTTGCCATAAAAAAATGATAAAAAAGATTTGATCCTATTAGAACATATGAACTAGAATTAGGAGTTACAAAGATTGTGCATAATATCATCATTTTTGCAATATGATTGACGAGAAAAATAACACAAAAGGCTTTACTCCATCTAATTACTTTGAGAATATCTATTAAATTTTTTAAAAATATTACTTAAATTTAAATCATTATATTAATAAGAAGGTATAGGTTGATTTCTGCAATTGAAATAGATTATTAATATAATTTTCATGATTTCAAACATTAAAAAAATAAATGTTAAGACTGATAATAGAATGAATAAAGGCAATAACATTTATGGTTGAATTGATTTTTTATCATTGTTATTCATATTATGAGAGTTATCATCAAGATTTTAATTTTCTTCAAAGTAGAATTCATCTTGTGATAGTATAATTATCTTTTATATTAGTATACATATCGCAAATATAATATATAATTATGTTAATCTTATTATAGTAAACTTAGATTAGTTTGTATAGAAAAAGAAAAATGTAATTGAGGACTGGTAAATCTATTTATTCAATTACATCTCTTAAGGTATTTTTTTGAATCTTTCTTCCGCTTCAGAGAGTTAAAGTAATGTGTAAAAAGTGCATCCAAGAAGAACAGTTAGAAGAGGAATCAGTAAAATGCCTAAAATAAGTATTTATTAAGATTGTCTATTTTTATTCGCAACTACTATAGAAATTAGCAGACTTATCACTATTAAAAGCATTAAGGAATAAAGTAGAAATAAAATCGAGCGAAACTTAATAGGTTATTAAATTGATGCATATTCAACCTAATTGTTTATTTAATTTTCGAGTTAGCTTTATAAACTAAATAATTACTAATACCTACTTGTTTTACTAATTTTCCCTCAAATTACTAAGCATTTTTAAGCTAATTTTAAAATATTAATATAAAAAGAATATTAGTTAATAAGAAAGTTTTTATGACTTTCAAATAGAAAAATGATATAAGTCTTAATTAATGTTTTATTTTTTTAAAATTAAGTACATCATCTAATCATAATGATTGTAATAATTTAAATTGATCTTAAACAAACCTTAGTAATTAATGGTATAATTATCAAATCATAAATTATTGATATTTTAGAGATAAATATATAGAAACAGAATGTTGAATTAAGATTAATTTGTAGTAAGTTTATAATTTGAAAATGAACATAATATAATTGATTAATAAATTATGTATAAAATCAGTGTAAATTACGGAAGCTTTAAAAATATTTGATTAGTTAAATAATATATAATGAGAGTAAAAAAAGTTAGAAAGTATTAAGATAGTTCAAGTAAGTGAATGGTAAAATAGTTGATAAAAGAAAGTGATTAATTAGAGATTGTAATATATATAATGTAAAAAATGAAAAGTGGAAAAACGATTATTAATATAATATAAATATGTACAAATCAGTTCTTATATGCGCATTGTTATTAACAGCATATGCTGGACATGTGAGAAAAACACATGGTGCAGTTCATCAGAAGAAGAGAGCATTCAATAGTGCATTTTTTGAATTTGTAAATTTAGGAGAGAGTGATTACCATTTGAATGCAAAGGAAGCTTGTATAAAAATTAATAAATTGAATAGAACATTGGGCTTAAATAACTTAAGATGGAATAGAGAAAGAGACAAAGAAACATAAGTCATTAGTTGAAACTCATAGTGAATATATTCCAGGAGTAGTAGGATAGGTTATTGATTTATCAAATAATGCTGGTGTTTATTCATATACAGTGACAGATTCAAATGGAAATATCATAGAATAAGATTCAGGTGATCATTTGGCTAAGTAATTTAATACTGCATATTTACAAATGACTTAAGAAATTGAGAGAGGACCTGCAATGATTAAATTATAAACAGATTTAGATAATATTATGAGAGAAGATTAAATGGAATAAGAAAGAAAAGAAGAAGAATCAAGATAAGCATTAGAAGGAACATTATAAGAATAAGATTAATGATAATCATTCATATAAATATAAATATATTCATCTTTAAAACATTATTATTATATATATAATTTATATTTATATAAATGTATTAATATAATTAATAATTATTATTATTATGAAGCCCAATTAAAAAGTATTTGATCATCTCAAAACATATGACTTTTATTTACCTACTCATTTAGAACAAGTATAAAAATCGTATTTTTATTTTTATTATTAGCTTTTATGAATAATTAGTTGACAATTTAGGATTAAGTGAAAGTTTTAGAACTTCATTTTTAAGTTAAATCTCTAAAATTGGTTAATTTGCTCATAATGAATAATAATTTAGATAATTAATCAAAGACTCATGGTCAGGTTTTTTTAATAAAGTTGCTTTAAATTCGATATGTGTCATTTAAGATCAATAAGAATACAAAGAAATACGTGAATTTATGATAAATGTTATGATTGAACCAAAAAAACATGAAATCATATATATTGATGAATTACTATAAATATATGAATACTATCTTTTAGAGGTACACATATAAACATTAATATATTATTTAGAAAAAATATGTTACTAATATTGTAAATAGAACTAAATTTAGAATGATTCTAAGTAAATTGATTTGTAGTAAATTTGTTCTGAATTAAGATGAAAAGTATTAGCCATAAATTAAACAATATTTATTCGAATTATATATTTAGAAAATTGAAAAAATAGATGAAAAAGAAAGAATCCGTGTTGAATAAATCACTAAATCTAATATATTTCATATCCTATTTGAATTATTATTTGATCAAAATGAAGGATAGGGAAATAGATTTCATCATCTAAAATAAATTGTATTGATCTTAATTGATGAATAATCAAATATTCTTATTTCCTTTTAAATTTTAAAAGATTTTAATCAAATGTATTTGTCAAAAGAAAAAATACTTTTTGAAAGAATCGATCCTCGAGCTAATGTTGATCATAATCGTATAGCTATGGACTTAAATTAGAAATTCAAAGAAAAAAAAGATCTTAAAGAAGCCATAAGATCTATTGTTCAAAAATCAACATAAACTATTGATTATAAATAACTACTAAAAGAATTAGTCACTAAAGATATTTATTCTAAAGAAAATGAATAACTCTTTTTCCCTCTTCTTAAAGAATTCGATATCAATCATTTCTAAAAATATCGTAGACAACCTATTGATAATCAAATTATTTAATAAATTAAAAATCTAGGATATATTAAAATTAATGAAAATGAATTTGAAAATGATAATTTTCAACTTCATGCAATGGATAACACAAATATGATTGTAATCAATAAAAAAAATAAATAAAAAGTAAAGTGTACCAACATAAAAGAATTACTCTTGTTTATGTAAAATAGCAATATTTGAATTTGAACTATTATTCTACATACTATAAATCATATTTTTAAGTTTAACTATTATTATACTTTAACATAATTTTTTATATTAATTATATATCTGAATCAAATTCTACTAATCTTGATTTTTAAAAGTCTATTTTAGAATTCATCAAAATTTTAGCTTAGAAAATATTATATTAAATCATAGTAATACTTAATCAATTAATCTCATTAAAAATTAAAAAATTATGAATATATTTAATCAATAAAAAATAAAAATAAAAACTGGATCAGTAATTAGAAAGAGAATTGGTGATACTTAATTATTGAAATAAGTAGATATGTTTAAATATAATTGAATGATGTGTTATAAGTTCATTTTTAATTCCAATTAGTTAGAGTAAGTTAGGTATTAATTACTTAAGCTTGCGTTCCTTATAACATATGTTACAAAATTTCTTTTGTATATTTAAGTCTAGAGATAATAATAGAATGAATTACCTTTTCGTCATTTCGTGATTTTATGACTCGAGAGCAGTGCTCAAAGGA
This sequence comes from Paramecium sonneborni, assembly GCA_905182985.1. Lineage (NCBI taxonomy): Eukaryota > Ciliophora > Oligohymenophorea > Peniculida > Parameciidae > Paramecium > Paramecium sonneborni. Next base: position 81,464 of record CAJJDN010000101.1, on the reverse strand, counting down.
AAATTTTGTCTTTCTCCTTTTTTGTTAATGTAGGTGACTGATTTTGTATCTGAATTTAAAATAATGATGGTTTTGTCAGTGAAATCAACTTAAACTACCTTGTTAGATAATCTAAACATTACAGCATGTTTAGTTTTCATCCATTTTTTGACATAAACCATAGGAATTTTATTATCATCAGATTAATCAATAACTTCTTTATCAGTAGTATCAGTATCAAGATATCCTCTGAAATGTTCAAGCAATGTTACTTTTTTTTATAAATCTTTTGGATAATCATTTAATGAATATGAATTAACTTCATATTATTAATTATCAGATTATTTTTCGATATATTCAAAATAAGTTTATTTAGGATCAGCAATAATTTTAGTAGAATCATTAAAATAGACACCACTACTTCCATTATTTAATAAATATCCTAATCCATATTTACTACTATAATCTACCCATTTTTTAACAAATATTTCATTTCTTTAAATTTTAAATGTTTTCTAATAAATAATTAAATAAAATGAATTACATTATTAATAATATTATTGGTTATTCCTGTAGGTAATGTTTTAGCTGATTATTATGTAGCTCTCATATCAACTAATTTTTAAGAGGATGCTCGAGAATCTTTCATAAAATTATTTTAAGTTTGAGCATCATTCAAAAGTGATACTCTATCTTAACTTATAACTTTCATTAATTATTAAGGAGCTGTATCAGCTAATCTTTTTTATTGAGATGAAGATGATTAAGTAGATTAATATTATGATAACCATGACATTGAAGGAGGTCCAACTAAAGTTGAAATATGAGCAGTTTTTGGAATTGGATTTGATGTCATAAATGGATGTTATAATATTTATTCTAAAGTAGGTCTTTTACTTGGATCAAGAATTAACATTTTTGTAATCAAATTTTTGGCATTATCTGAAATTACTACATGATCAGGAAATGTATATTAACATGCCTTTATTTTCTTATATGTTGTTTTAACATCTTAAGTTTCAAATGGAGGTTTTCCTATCAGTAGAGTGTAAATTATAACACCCAAAGACCATATATCTACTTCATAAGAATGTCCAATTTTTCCATCTAAAATTTCAGGAGCTATGTAATTTGGAGTACCACATATCGTTTTTTTCTTTTCTCCATCAAAATCTAATTTTGTAGCTAATCCAAAATCACCCAATTTTAATTCCATTTTGTCATTTAAAAATAAGTTCCCTAACTTTAAATCTCTATGTATAATTTTGTTTTAATGAAGATATTTAAGTGCATTGACCAATTATAATATATAGCATTAGACCTCTAATTATGTTATTCTTCTTCTTCTTTTTATTAACTCATTTAATGTCTTTGATGATATCATCATATTTATACTTAATTAGTACATAATTCTAGTATTATATAAACATTGTCATGATCTTCAAATACATGTATAAATTAAACTATGTTAGTTTAATGTAACGACTTATGTATTTTGATTTCTGATATCAACTAAACCATATGTATCACTAACTTACTTTCTATCTTGCTCTGTTCCTAGTTAAAGTATTCTTTTAAATTATCTTCGCTGCTAATACTTTTTTTGTATCTATTTCAGTAATCTCATAACATCTTGCAAATCCACCCTTTCCCAATGTCTTTCCTCTTTGATATCTTTTTATTATGACATCTCCATTAGATTTTGAGATCTTTTCTTCAATTATCACATTCTCAACTGTTGCTTATTCTTCCATTTATATATATATATATAATTATTTATATTATTACATTATTACTATATATATTTATTAATTATCATTATTCATCGAATTAGTTTTCCTTATTATTGAAATCTCCTGAATTTAAACCTTAAAAATCATTGTTCAACATTTATTATTATTGGAAGTAATTAAAATTTAAATGAACTTACTATTGAGGCATAAAATTAAAATTGAAACAACAAATATTCTTATCATCCAATTATTATGGCAATTATTATTGGAACAACATACATTGTTAAAAATACAATTGCTATTATTCATTCAATTTCTCATCATCTTTAAATTGATTATCAAATATAGGAACACAAGGGAAATAGGGAAATTATAACATTTAATAATCCTAAATTAAATTTCATAATTACCAAAGGCTATTACTAAAATAATTAATGCTGTATTTATAAAGATTACAAGAATGCATTTTCATCATTCTTATTCAATTTCTCAGTATTTTAATTATCCTTTTTCCTTCTTCCTGCTCCTTTCTGTCTTTTCTTTATTTAATGAATGAAAGGATTAAATTTCTAATGATGAGATCTAATTATTATTTATTTATTTATTTACAACCTACATTAAGATGGACTTCTAGTACCTATTGTCTCACTCATCAACTTAAATATTTTACTAGTCTTTTTTTAATCTTATGATTCCATCACAGATCTATGTATATTCAAAAAATCTATATAAGTTTAATGTTCAGATTCACTCCAATGCCCTGTTTATTAACTTGGATTTGTAATTATTCTTTTTTTATTCTTTCTCTTTTATTAACCATCTTAAACTCCTTAATTTATTTCCTCTTACTTTAGCCAAAATTCCCCTTGGCTCATTTGCATTTTAATTTTTAATAATAAATATATAATTATCAATATATCATTTTCATTCCTTCTTTCTATCTAACCCTATTAATATTATTCATATTAATACACATCTTTCTATAAACCTTACTCTTTTTTCAAAATTATTTATTTTGATATTATAATGTAAACAATACCGCCATTTTCATTAAATCATACCATACCTCTTTTAATCAAAGATCATTTTTATAAACCTAAAACCTTAATTATAATCTACCTAATTAAAATTTAATCAATGGATAATCTTTAGCTAGACATAAAGAATGACCCAAAAAAGGTTATTATTCATCCTTACTCAGTTTTGAAGATATGGAAATTTCATTCAGAATCACAAGATTAAGTATTTGATCAACATTTTGCTTAATTAAACAAATATTCTATTTAAAATAAATGAGTTAAACCACATCTAACCTATACAATATATTCAGGATATGTATAATTATAGATAAAACCATAATATAAGATAGAAACTTTAAAAAAGGCATCAAATATTCTATAATCTTAATGATCTTAATTATTTTTCTTGATCTAGACTACTACTCATTCAACAAAATCTTTTTTGCATCTTCATTATCATGTATTATATTTGTTTTCATTCAGTAATTAGCATAGCGTAAAAATGATATTTAACTAAATTTACTTGCAATATATAATTTCCAAATTACATATTAATAATTGATTAATCTTTATTAGAGATATTAATTATAAAGTAAATAAAGATTTGCCTTTTTAATAGAAATCAAAGAATCGAGATAATAGATTTAAACAATAACATATGCTATCTTTCTAAATTGAATTATTTCAAAATTCTGATTTTATTTTATTTTTCTAGCATAAATCTGATTCTTAAATTGTACTTCAATAAAAAAATTCTGCTGTTGTTAGTTTTTTTTTAAGCAATGAAATCGAATATAATATGATATCTTAATATCTGATTAAATAGATCTTTTACAATTAAATGCTTAATTTATAATATATAATGAATTAGATTCTCAATTAGAGTTCTTTTAATTTAATTAAATTTTTTAATTATCCAATATTCATTATCCAAATTTACTTTATTTTGAATGTAACAATTATAATAACTTATCTTTTATAGATTTAATTTAAATATTGAGTAAAAATAACAATAGCACTAAAATTTAACTATATAATATTTTTATTAATATTTTATAAGTTATGTACTAAGCAGAAGGATTTAAAACTGTAGCTTCTTAAGGATCCAAAAATGAAAATAAGGAAAAAGGAATTGTAGACAACAAAAATTCTAATGATCAAGAGGTAGTTAGATATAGTAATTCTTAAATTAGAATTAGAATCCTTAATAGATGTAAGTTTCTCCAGATTAACCAATAACAACAATTCCAACTCGTCCATCACTACTAAAAATAGAAATATTTATCGAATTATGTACTTTGATTTTATTTATCTACACATGCTATGAGTTTTTCTTTGAATACTAAAAACTTCCATCAACTATAGATATTGATTTTGGATCCAGATCATCATTCAAATAAGTCAATAAACAATATTTAATAATAATACTAGTAGGAGCAATCCTTCTATAAATCTTAATATCCAGTTTATAATTATTCACACATAAATTTAAGTATGATGTATATTTACATTCAAGATACAGGGTTGCAATCAACTCAAAAAATTGTCATTTGGTTTTTAGATATAAACGTTAATTTCTCAGTTTTGAAAAGCTAATTACAATGGGATTATTCATGTATGACACAATTTCGATATTTAAAATAATTCAAAAATAATGGCAACCATTGGCTTTGTATTTATCAGCTCTTTTCATTTTACCTTATATCATATGTTGGATTATATATAATAAAATGATTAATTAATTGGTAAAGAAAGAAACAAAATGAAATATGATTAATAGATGTAATCATATTATATTTATTATTTTTTTTAATTATCATACAAAAGTAATTGATCTTACATATTAAAAAAAATGAAAATTTGTTCTTAAATAAAATATAATTTAAATAATGTTATTTTTGTTAAGACAAAATTTATATAATATAAAGTAAATTAATAAATTAAATAAAAAGATGATCATACTTAAAATTTAATCAATAAAAAATTAAAGTAGGATTAGAAGTAATTTCTCTTTTTAGGGTGTTATCATTAAAATCCATTCTTCTACAAAAACTTAGTCATATCATAGCTGAAAATTAGACTCTTTGATCCTNTACTAAGCAGAAGGATTTAAAACTGTAGCTTCTTAAGGATCCAAAAATGAAAATAAGGAAAAAGGAATTGTAGACAACAAAAATTCTAATGATCAAGAGGTAGTTAGATATAGTAATTCTTAAATTAGAATTAGAATCCTTAATAGATGTAAGTTTCTCCAGATTAACCAATAACAACAATTCCAACTCGTCCATCACTACTAAAAATAGAAATATTTATCGAATTATGTACTTTGATTTTATTTATCTACACATGCTATGAGTTTTTCTTTGAATACTAAAAACTTCCATCAACTATAGATATTGATTTTGGATCCAGATCATCATTCAAATAAGTCAATAAACAATATTTAATAATAATACTAGTAGGAGCAATCCTTCTATAAATCTTAATATCCAGTTTATAATTATTCACACATAAATTTAAGTATGATGTATATTTACATTCAAGATACAGGGTTGCAATCAACTCAAAAAATTGTCATTTGGTTTTTAGATATAAACGTTAATTTCTCAGTTTTGAAAAGCTAATTACAATGGGATTATTCATGTATGACACAATTTCGATATTTAAAATAATTCAAAAATAATGGCAACCATTGGCTTTGTATTTATCAGCTCTTTTCATTTTACCTTATATCATATGTTGGATTATATATAATAAAATGATTAATTAATTGGTAAAGAAAGAAACAAAATGAAATATGATTAATAGATGTAATCATATTATATTTATTATTTTTTTTAATTATCATACAAAAGTAATTGATCTTACATATTAAAAAAAATGAAAATTTGTTCTTAAATAAAATATAATTTAAATAATGTTATTTTTGTTAAGACAAAATTTATATAATATAAAGTAAATTAATAAATTAAATAAAAAGATGATCATACTTAAAATTTAATCAATAAAAAATTAAAGTAGGATTAGAAGTAATTTCTCTTTTTAGGGTGTTATCATTAAAATCCATTCTTCTACAAAAACTTAGTCATATCATAGCTGAAAATTAGACTCTTTGATCCTAAATCAGAAAAATTGTAAATAAAATGAACACCTTTTTATATAATTTTCTCAAAACAGAAAAGAAAATAAATAGATTATCATATTAATTTATTTATTTTCAATTATAAATAGATATTATTATTATCATCAGTTCATTAAATTATAATTACGTCAAAAGTTATATTAATAAATAATACATCTACTATAAAACTTAAAAAACCTACTTAATTGTTTTATGATACCAATTATAAAATAATTAGCAGCTATTCAAAGAGTTGAGAAAAATGAACTTTTAAAAATAGAAAAATTAAAAATAATAAATCCAAAAATCAATACCAATTTATCAACTAATAAATGATTATTCAAAAACGTTATCTTTATCAACAAGCTTCTTATTTAACTAAAAATGATTCTAAACTTTTTTAATTGACTATTATTGGTGCTTTAGTCAATATCGAAGCCTATACCCATGATTCATTCAAAAGATCCTCTTAGACATAATGTGTTTTATATTCTCCAAATGATTTTGTTGGTTTCTTTATTATTTAATTGACATACTTTTTTTGAATATAAAGATTATGCTGATAAATCAAGTTCTTCAATCAATAAATCAAACCCCTAAAATTTAGATTGATAGATTTTATTTTTTTTTGTCAATTTATTCTTTATTACTTATAAAAATTCAAGAGCTAATTCTCTCTACCCTAAAACACTCATTGATGATATAAATCTCTAGATTCTTACTTAGTTTTATGTATAAGAATAAATGCATTGATCAAACTGTTATTAATCGATTATTAATAATTCTTAATTATCATTCCTGGCTATTCCTAAGAATCTCTAAAACATTCTTATATTATCTAAATACTATTACATAATCTAAAATAGAAAATCAATATTACTGATTGATCCTCTATAAAACTATTTCTTTCCTTTATAGATAATCTAAAACTAGTTGTGTTGAAAAATGATTAAAAAAAATTTGGGTAGAGCCATTGCATAAATTGTTTATCAGATTCTAAATCTGAATAAAATTTATTCCATTAATATTGTTAATTATAAGTTTTCCAATGTTTCATATGGAATTGAATTTAATTGTTCAATTAGAATGGATAGATACCTCTATAAAAATCTAAATTAGGGTTCTCTGACATCTTAGGTTAGATTGTTGATCTTCCAAATTATACATCTTTTATTTCCTCCCTCGATTCACACATACCCATTTATTTAATTATATATATATATATAATTATTTTAATAGTTTTTCTTATTAAGAGTATAATATTTTTATCTATTACACTTTACTTAATAAGAACATTAAGTAATACAATATTAATGTTAAATTATTTATTAAAACTTCTTTTTTTTTTTAATTGAAGAAATTCCATTATTATTAATAAAAAGTATTTTCTTTGATAATAAAATTTGATTCCATAAAATTATCATCTTTCAACTAAAGTAATTAAGATTATAAATTAAAATACATTTCATTAAAATAAAGTATTTAAAGAAATTAAAAAAGAAATTTTTTTTGAGAATATGCAAAACTACTGTTCAAACACTTTTCAAAACTTTTATTATTTCAGTTACAAAATTGTAACAATTTAACTAATTGATGTTGAATAGAAAATAACAGCAAAAAGTTATTTGGATAAAATTTATTGCTTAAATTATAAAAATATGTTAAATTTAATAAGTTTTTATTATTTGAAGCAAATTAAAAAACTATAAAATCAAGAAAACTTATCTAAGTTTTAAAGATCTGGATATTTTTTTTTAAATGAATTGATTAGTTCTTTTAATTTGACTTGGCATTAATTAAAATCTATTTAATTGATCTCAGATATTGATATAATCCTAGAACTCTAAAATAAATTTAATTGAATAAGTACAAATTAATCTAATATTTGATTTTAATTTTGATAATCTTTCTAAATAACGAAATCACTTATCGAATAAAAAAAAGTAGAGGCTGTTAGGGTATTTGCATGAAATTAAATAATTGAATAATCATGAAGGCACATCTTTAAAATATAGATACTTGCTTCAAGTATGTTCTATAAATTAGGACTAGAATAAATGATTAAAATTACTCATCATTTAAACTGAAACATTAATAATAGAGATTATAAAGCCTATCAAGAATTGTAGGAAATGTGATTTCATAATTCAAGGTTTCTAGTATGATTTTTTCCATACCTTTGATTTTATTTCTAATTTAAATAAATAAAAATTTATTACATAGAATATTTATTATGACTTACTCTTTAAACGAAATCTTCCAAAGGTATATGATAAATATCTTCTAATTTAGTGGCTATAAACATGCAACTAATTCCTATGAGATGTAAATTTTGATCAAAATATTATGTATTTGATTTGGATAAGAAATAGTCCATAATTGATAAAGATCTAAAAAAAGTAGCATTGGTTGTGGTTTCAGTATAATTACCTAATACTTCAATCATCCAATCAACCATCCTACTTCTTAATTGTTATGATATCTTATGATTTTGCAAACTATTTCCAAGATAAACATATTCACTTTAGAGTGAATATTTAAATTCTTAATAGTAATGTTTATTATATTGCCATTGTCTTCTTAATTAAGAATTATTAGGATCATTTGTAATGGCCACTAAAATAATATAAAATAGAGATACATTTCTATTAAACATCTTCTAATAAGCAAGAACACAATTTTAAATTAAAGATAGACTTTTATTATAGTTCTTCAAGTTCAATGATGAAATTTAATAATTTTCCTTCTTCAGGATATTATTGTTATTAGTCAAAAGATTAATAACTAGTATTAAGAGAGGATAATTATTATATTTTATGATCCTTCTTAATTTTCAAATGTGGAGAGGGACTTCTTTAGTTTTTTGATAATTTAGTTTCTTAAATCATAAAAATAAGTTGTTTTAAATGTCATGATTTCGATTAAATAGAGTAGATAGTAATGTTTTTAGTGTGAATAATCTTTTTTCAGTGTAAATTTATTGAATAATAATAAAATTAATTGATTTGATTATGTTCATATAATGAATCATTTATAATTAAGTGCAATATATTTGATTGCGGCTTTCATCATATCTGTCTAAAGTTTTGCATATTAATTAGTAATTGATGTTGGAACATCTCCTCTAGGATCAAAACATTAAATAGCAACTATCTTAGTCATTTAATTTGGTTATGGAATTATAATCCAACCACTTAAATGCATTTCTGCTCTTTCAATTTTATTGATTGGAGGTGTTTTTTAATGAATTATTGATTTAGCTAATTTTTATAATCAATTTAGTACAGCAGACAATATAAATTCCATCATTTTATTTATAAACTTTCTAAACCATTACCAGATCTCTGCTACTCATAAATGGAATAGGAGGTTTAATTCTCACATATATAATTCTAGTATTAGCATCAATTTATTCAATCACATGAGCCTATTATCATTCTATATAAATATTACAGTTTCCACTTTCTCATCATACAAAGGCCTTTTATTTACATCACTAACCAAATCGAAAATCTAATCAGGGGTCCTTGCTATTTCCGTTTAAGATCTATTCATATTTATTCCATTTTCTGGATTCTTCTTTGTATATACTATATATCCTTCCTTATTTTAATATAATTCCCACATATTTTATTCATTTATTTCCTACCATTTCATCATTTTATTTTTAGCCTCTATACTATTAAATAAATTTGTTACCATCGATGAATGCTTCGTAATTAACTTACATAGATTAAAATAACACATTATTTTTTAATAATCAATACAATAAAACACATAATTTATCTATATAGATTATAAATAACTTTTAAATTGGTTCATTATTTAATTCTGCAATCTTCTTTTAATATGAACATGAATTTTATATCAATATTTCAAGAATTATTCAATTAATTATATAAATATATATATTATGGAATTTTAAGAAATATCCAAGTTATGTAATTCTAACTATAATTAATTTCAACTATTATGACTATTTGTAAGAGTATGAAAATAATCCAATCTCCCAATGTCATCCTAATGATTTTCTCTTCTAAATATTTTACTAATTCCTCAACAACTAAACCACAAAAATTTTACAGATCTTTATTGAAAATAAAAAAATATTCATGTATTTTCTTCAAAAATTAAAAAATTTTTCAATTGAAGACTAATTGACTGATAAATATAACAATGAGTATCTTTATTTAAAATTATTTCACAATTAATCATTGTTTTTATTGATTCAAATTCATTAGAATAAAAAACATTGTATAAATTTACTTTATTTATTCTAACACATTATTTGTTTCTTGAAATTTTTTCAAACTTTCAATTTTTCCTTTTATAAATTTCAAATTATCACTATTTTTGCTTCATTTTTTAATACTACAAGTAAAATAATATGAATTAAACTAATCTATAAAAGATCAAAAATTCAATTAGTTTTTTTTATTTATAAAGTTAATATACATTATTAGAATTTCTCAATTTAATAATCAAATTTTCAAAAAATATTCGTTGTTATTATTTAATTTTATTATTCTATTTGTTATTCATTATAGAAATTATTATTATTTCGATTAAGAATTAAAAATTATATTTATCAGATAGAATTTAACATAGAAATATTTAACAGATAGAATATTTTAGCTTTTTAAGTCAGAAGGAATTTCAAAAATCTTTATATTAATAAAATTAGATGAGAGTAATTATTATTCTACTTATTGAATTGCTAGTAAATGTGTTTGGCTAAATAAATAAATCAGTTGATTGCAATAGATATTTTAAGAAATTTGGTATAGAGGAAGCAACTCTTTTTTTTAAGGGAAATGTGGATGTTATTTAATAATCCAATTAAGTTTAGATTAATTTGCAATACTTTGATGATTCCTTTGATGATCCAAAATATTTTGGCTTAGTTGAAGAAGATGGAAAATAGTTAGAAACAGTTTGCCTTAGACTGAAAATCTTCTAATTCACTAATCAATATCATAATTCTTCAATTTAAATAAAAGATTTAAAATTAGAGTCATAAAGTAATCCAGAAAGTAAAGATAGATATTATTCATTTTTAATATAAGAATCGTAATTAGATTCAAGATTAATTTCTTACAATGAAACTACTTATTAAGGATTTTATTCTTTCATTTTTGAGTCAATAGATGAACAATAAAAAATATATGAATATGTTTTTGATTTCAATATCACTTTAAATAAAACATCAGATAAATCAAACAATTCAAAATAAATTAGATTTTTATTAACAAAAGAATCAAGCAATACTGAAACTTAAAGTTAATTATTTTGGTGCTCAAATATCATTTGTTCAACTATTTTGGATAAAACTCCAATTATTCGTTTAGGTGATACCTTAACTATAAAATAAGTTGTTACAACATCTAATATGAATAATACAAAATTAATTAAAACTGAAGCTTGGATGGAAAATAAGGAAATCAATAAAACTATCAATATTTTACGAGTGAATAATACAATTCCTGGATAAGTCATAATTGAATTCAAAGCTGAAATTGTTTCTTCATAAATAAAGATTATGATTGTTTCTTATTTAGAAGGATAAACACATCCTAATAATTAAATAATAAATACTATAGACACAATTATTAGGCCTTTAAATTAATTAGATTCATCTTAAAATGAGACTATCCTAAAATGGTGTACTAATTTAGATTGCTCATAATATCTTAACGCTGCTCCATAGCTTTATTTAAATGATTTATATGTATTATAGTTGATTGTCAAGTCTTCAAAAAGTTACTATTTAAATGCACCGAATGTATTTTATTCTGGTAATGGATTAAATTCTTAAGCACAGCCAATTTCTGTCAATAACTAAAATCCAGGCTAAGTAATTATTTAATTAAAGGCTGATATTATATGGAAGTAATTTACTATTAGAGTTGATTCTTTTCTTTCAACTGAATAAAATTCTGTTGCACCATAAGATGATGTGGTCAGTTAAAAGACTGAAATAATTGAATGTATCAAACCCATGGTTTAAGAAACTTGTGCAAGTTGTGAATAAGAATGTGAAAATAATGGATTTGCTCATGAAAGTTGTGGAGAATGTTCATTTTCCTTATCCACCTAGGCATTAACTTTATTCTTATTATCTATTTGGTTCCATTTTTGATAGAGTTATTTGTGTATTCATTTATTATATATTTTGTGTTATTCCACTAGTTTTTATTAT
>CAJJDN010000101.1:33810-68832 GCA_905182985.1 Paramecium sonneborni | reverse complement strand
TTAATTGATATCTTAGTTTACATTTCGATCTCATTCTAAACTTAGTAAATAAAAGAAATAGAAATTAATTATATTATTAATTAGTTCATTCCTTCTAATTTTTTTGAAAAAGGAATCTTTATTATTTAAATAATTAAATTGCTATAATAACTTTGAGGTATTAGATTCGAAATAAAGTTTATACTTTTATAAGAAAATAATCTGACAAATATATAATTCATGATGACAAAAATTCGTGGGTTGAATTTATTTACAGGTAATCATAATGTGAAAAATTATTATAATAATTGTATTTTATTTAATGAATTAAGAATGCCATGCAAATTGTAAAGAATTTTAGGGGCCTATTATTTTTGATAGAAAATTTTGTTATACAGAATTTTCTTAGTTTTGACATAATTCGTAACAGGTAGAACAGTGTTAAACAGTAGAAAAATAGTAAATTGGTTATTTTTTACCAAAGTTTAGAAATGGTAATATTAAAAACTAAAATAACTTGTCCAAGAATATTATGAAGAAATAGAAAAATATGGTGATTGTTTTCGTAATGCGACTACTTGGTAATTTCAATCTATTTTTTCGTTTGATTATGTATAATAAAGAGCTGGATATCCATTCATGAAGAAAGTTAGAAAAAAATTTCTTATTGGCTCATATGTAACCAACCTACTTAGGTTTTATTTTTAATCAATTTTCTAAAATTGATGATTTAGTTATGATCAGAATTATTTATATTTAAAATTTGATGTGAATTTGAATGATCATTTATGAATTCAAAAGTAATTTTCTTTATTAATGTAAATTAAATAAGAGATCTGATGTAATAATATTTTAAAAAAGTATTGATGGATAAAAATAAAGTAAGGATGGGAAGTGATTAAATATATAATCTTATAGTTTTTAGGTATAATAAATCATTAAATAAGTAATTTATGGATAAATATCATTTATATAATAATGTAGAATGTAATATTAATGAGGATATAATAATATATCCTACATTTGAATCAATGTAGTTAAGGAAAGAACTAATAGAAGGTTATTTATTTATTCTAAATACAGGAATTTATGCCTATGGTTATACAATACCTTCAGTAGTTCAACAAAGAGCAATAGTTCCAATAATAAAAGGAAGAAATGTTGTATTAAAGAGTTTAAGGAGTACAAGTAAAACAACAGTTATTGCATTATCAGTATTATAAATTATTGATTTATCAGCCAAGTAGAAGTGTTTTATAATTATTCTTAGTGAAACTTAGGTTTTAATTTTGTCTAAAACAAAAGAAAAGACAGAATAAATTGCGAAAATTCTCATAGCTTTGGGCGATTTTCTTAACATTTCAAATTACAAATCATGTTTTGGTGTAAATTCTATATAGGATAACATCAATATTCTATAGAATATATAGAATGGAGTATAAATGATATCGAGTTCTATTGATCAAGTTTTTAAATATTAAAGAAACATATTAACTTTTAGCCATTTAAAAATGATAATTTTTGAATTAAGCTGATGAAATATTTATTGATAATTAAACTAAATCATAAGTTTACGATATCTATAAATGATTGTAACATAAATTTAGAAAATTTTAGTGACACAAACTTTATCATAAGATATTTAAGATTTTATTGAAAAAATTATAGACAAACCTCTAATCATCAAAGGGTAAAGAAATGAACTTACATTACAAGGAATTAAGCAATTTTTTGTTCAAATTGATAAAGAAAAAAGAATGGAAGTTTGATACTTTATGTGATATTTATGAAACAATAACCATTTTACAAACAGTTATCTTTTGCTCAACAAAATAAAAATGTGAATGGTTGACAAACAAAATGAGATATCTTAATTTTTATGGAGCATAAATGAATGGAAATATGAGTTACCAAGAAAGAGAGAAAATTATGACTGATTTTATATAAGGAAATTAAAATTCTTGATTACTACTGATATTTAAGGAATAAGTATTGTTTATACTATTATTATAGGTCTTGATATTTAAGTAATCCTTTGATTATCAACTATGATCTACCAAAGTCAAAAAAATTATACATTGAAAGAATTGGAAGAAAAGGTAAATTTGGAAGAAAAAGCCTTGTCATTAACTTTTTAATACAAGAAGATTTCAAAATTCCAAGTGAAATTGAATAATATTATTGGATAAGAATTGAAGAACTTCCCATAAATTTTGCAGATTATTTATGAAATCATAATCAATTCTATAAATATATATTTACTTTATTAATTATTATTATTTATTCAATTATAATAGTTTATTATTTTTAATTCAATTAAATTGAGTAGATATTAAATTATATTGAATTAAAATTTTATATTAATTTGAAACTCTAAATATATTCTGAAAGTTCCTTAAAATAGTCATCTTTTTTATTATATAATTCTTCAGCATCAAGTAATATATTGGTTAATAATTTGAATTACCATTAAAGTTCTATGACTAATTCATTTATAATGATTATATCTAAAAATTTGAAATTTAGCAATATATAAATTTAAAATCATAAAATACTGCCATATAAAGCATGGAAAGATTATTGAATGATGAACATGATTAAGAAAAATTTAATCTCTTTATAATGTTAATATACCATATTAAATAAATTGGAGGAGTAGCATTTATTGAAGCTAGTTCATTTTCATGTTAAAACTGCACTTTTTAAGAGATATTATCATTAGCTAATTCTATTTTTGATATCGATAAATTAAATGAAAGCAATTTAAAACTTTTCTGTAAATTCAACAAGATACAGTTTTGAACAAATTGAAGGTTGAGGTTGCTTATTAAGTCTTAGAATAGTTTATAAATATTTAATTTATTAACTAAATTTTTGTCTAGAATGTATTATCTTGATAAATATAAATATTATCTAAAATTAATTAGAATGAGAAATATAATTTTAAATAATTGGATTATTATCATCATCTGAGATTTTATGAATCCCAAATGATTAAAATTAATTGATTTAATTTGAACATCATGATATTTACATAAAGAATATCATTATTGAAGGAATGTTTATCACTGCATTTCTAAATATAATTAATGTATCATTTTAATCATTTAAAATTTATATTCCAAGAATAGATTTAATGATTTATTTTATTTAATTTATAAAAACTTAAATATTATTTACAGATTGCTTAGAAACAGTCAAATTATATACTTATTAGAAATTTTGTTGATGCCACAGAAACTGTTTAATAGTTATATCTGATATCCTTATTGATGATGATTGCGATTTAAGAAAAATATTAGGATGCAAATAACATGCTACTAATGTAACCTGTATAACAAGAGTTGCTTGTACAATTGCTACTTGATAATGATGCAAAAATAAATGAATGTTAAATTTAGCCTGTTTCAGATTCTAAATATTATACATAGAATATTTGATATAATATAAGGTGAATTAAAAGTTAAATCCAATTTATTCTCCAAAGTAAAACAATTTTAATATATTATTAATAAATTTACAAATTTAAGGTTTATTAATTCTTCTAAATGAATTGTTTTTGAAATAACTAATTACCCTAACTTTAGCCTTTTAAAAAATTAAATAATTATTGAATTAAAAGTTATTATTTATAAGTTTAATTTTTTTAAGAATTGGAAGCTTTTTAGAAATGTGTAATTTTTTGATTAATCCTTAACTCTTTAATTTTTCAAAAAGTATATGAATCTACTCTTATTTTTCTTTCTTAAATTTAAAATAATTATTCGGATTCTTTTTACTTTTTAAGGAAAAAATTTCTTCTAAAATTATTTATTTAATATTAAAGCAATATCACCATCTATAAGATATTTTTTTATTTAAATTTAAATCTATTTATTCATTTGTACTCAAAAAATATAAAATGCTGTCTATTTATTATCAATCGAACGTGGTGGATTCTACATTGAATAAGAAGGAGTTTTAAGAAAAATTGGACCATATGGCCTTATCTAAAAATTTTATAAATTAATCCTAAGTAATTTATAGAGGAAAATATAATAGTAAAGGTGAAAAAGTTTATAGTAGGGATACAATGTTTAAACGTAGTAAAAATTGAATTATGTGATAATTTTGGAGAGCATTAAAAATATTAAGGTGAATATATTAGTAATGAAAAAAAAATTGAAAAATGGATAGAAATAGAGTAGAAAATTAATTGAATTAAAATTGTTAAATAAATATTTTATTAATTTTTTTCTTTTTTAGGTTCAATAAAATTAATATTAATAGAACAGTCCTAAAAAAATCATAATGTATCAAAAGTATTTAAATGAGTTGAATATGAGGCAGTTATTTTGAAAAATTCTTATTTTTATAATATTATAAATGTTAAAATCTAAAAAGTTGATAAAAAAAAAAGAAATATAGATAATTACAGAATATTAATTTTTTGGAACTTCTTTTTTTACTAATGGAAAACAAACTAATTGTGAACCATCTTCCTTGCTCATAATCTTCAATATGGTTATTTTATCTTATTTCTGATATCCTGAATGTTAAAATTTTCTATTCATTTTTGTGCAAAAATTGACTAAAATGGATGATAAACTTAATTCATACAAATTTAAACTCTATTTTACATTAGAAACCATAAAGATCATCCTTTTATATTAAAAATAATATATTTCTACTTGAACGCTTAAAAGATTTCTTAAAATTCATAATTTTTTTCCTTTCTAATATAAGTCTAGTGTTTTGATTTTTGTATAACTATTCGAAATAGGATTAGAATTATGACACTTTCTCAAAAGTTCATTATCTACATTAAGCAGCCGCATATTAAAAGTTTTTGTTATCTTTAATAAAAATTAAATCTAAAATGTAATTTTTTATTAAACAGTAATATTTGAGCGCCAAATAGAAAGTTCACTTCTATAAAAAATTTGATTAAATTTTTCTGCAGATAATTATAATTTTGAAATATTTTTAGCATTTTGTTAAAATGCCTTTTAATCATCTTTAATGACTTACACAAAAACTCAAAAAATGATCTATTTATTAATAGAAACATGACATTCCTTTAATTATATTGGTATAAATAATACTAAGGTTGAATTAAAACTTAATTAAATCTTTGCTTTCATTTACTAATAGAGATAATTAAAAGAAGTTAATTTATTACCTTATTAATTGATGATATTTAGTTAGATTATGTAAATATTTTAAAATAGTCTATAATCAATCTAGCTAATAAATAATGCACCATATATATTTATAAAATAAGTTGATAACAATATATATAAATAGTAAGTTTTTTTAATTGGCAATAAAAAATCAATTTTTTCTAAATTGAAATTCATAAATAATTAAAAATATATATAAATTCTTTGATATTATTCAACCTTCAGAATATATTTATTTGAAAAAAAAACAAAAAGCAGGTCAAAAATTTTAATTCTCTTCATGAAAACATTAATTATTTGGAATGAATAAAATTAAATTATAGAACATATTTTAAACGTAAGTTACTAATATTTTATATAAAAAATAAAGTTAATAAATCAATAATATTAAGGATTTACAGTAAATATTTATATACTTAATTTATTTATTTAATTCAGCGAAATAGGATAATTAATATATAAGAAAATATTGTTGCAAATTCATATCAAAAGAATAAAAATGGATCTATGTCTTTCTTTTCTATTTAATAGTTGATCAATATTGAAGTTTTTGAAGATTAATATTGATCATTTCTATTATAAAAAAGTTTTTAGATAGATTGATTCTTATTCCTTTGTTATAATTTTTTAACTATTTAATTTTTCCTATATCTGAACATCTATTTCTGAATAGATAGAATCATCTTTTTTCCTAATTGGCTTTTCTGGTTTTATTATAATACCTTAATTCAAAGAAAAGTACTTGTCTAATCTGGATTACATTTTACTGATATCTTTTTAAAATAATTTTCTTTTGAGGCTCTACATTTTATAAATTATTTTTACTCAAATGTTTTCCATAACATTGCTGTTTGATTAAGTTTATAAAATTAACCATTGATTTTACTTAACTCTAAATTTTTATTATTGAAATGTTAACTGCCTGATATAATTAGATCTTAATATATCAGCACCCCAATTATTTTAAAATCTTTTCTATTAAATAATCACTTCATGAAATTTAAAGTTAAATTGAATGCAAGAAAACCAATTTTTTATTTAATCTCCCTCAAATTTTTATATGATTTTAAAGACTAAGAACAAAATACAATTTTTTGGCCTCCATCATACACTCCAACAATCCTTACTTTATGATTAAAGGTCTTTTTATTATTTCAAAGTCTTTTCAGTCCAATAATAATTATTAATTAAAATTATTAATATTGCTCTAAGCTAACTCTTATCTATGAAAAAATATTTAATTGTGGATATAAATTATCAAATGTATATAATTATTTATAAATAATTATTTAATTAAATCTTTAGTTAATAGATAAAAACCTTAATAAACTTGATATTAATACAAATAATGATTTTGAAGAAAAAACTTAACAATACAACAGAAATAATGATAACTTCATGCCTAAGATAGATTGAATTAAATCATTAAAAAAATGCAAAATTTTTCTATTATTCACAAATAATTTAAACTGTGAATTTTGATAAAGTCATCTTTTTTCAATTATATGATAAAAATCAAAGTCAAAGGGTTAAATCCTTTTGAAAATTCTAAGTCTTATAAAATTTTAGAAAATTAGCCTCATCACTTAAGAGTAAATAATAATCTTTATAACTTTAGAAAAAATATCTTTTTGACATTAGATTGTATGAAAGATTATATAAATATTATATATAAATTATAAATAATACAATAAAATATGATGAATAATCAAATTCGAAGAGTTTTGATACTTAAATTAATACCTAAGTTCTATTTAAAAGATAATTATCTTAACCAGAATTTAATAATACTTTGAGGAGAATTTATCGATTACTTATATAATTTTAATAGTTCTTAAAATTATAAAAGCAATAACAAAATAGAAATCTACAAAATTTTTGAATAAAGTTAATCTTTTTTAATTTTATATGTTTAAATTGAAATTTTAGTCAAATAATAAGTTTCATTAGTATAGATTCTAGAAGAAATTAAATAAAAAAATCCTGCGTTTTGAATGGTTATTTTTTATAGATTGAAACATTAAATGTTTTATTTTTATTTTATTTGATTTTTTATAAGAGGTCATTTTTAACTTTAAACTTTGATTTACAGTGAAGGTGTTCAAAGAGGAAGAAAATTAGATTTTATTTATTTAGATTAAGTAATTATCTTAAAATTTTCTAAATATAAATTAAGTATCACTATAGTATATTTAACATAAAGAATTTTGAATTGCTACATTTGTTTATTTTGTTAACAGTAGTGGATACAATTTTAAAAATATGTCTAAGAAATCTATTTAATTTAAATTTAATATGAATATTCAATTACATTGTTAAAAACTTAAAAAATATATTTAATATTAGACAAATTTTGATATTCTTTATAGGATTATATTTTATATATATTTGAATTTATATTTATCTAATCTTTTCACTAATATTGCAATTCAATTTAGAATTTATTTTGAATATTTTTGGAGGCTAACCATTTAAAGAAGTAACCTAATTTGAAGATTAGATTACTAAATAATTAAAGGATTTAAAGATTTTTGAGATTAATATAAATGTTAAAACAATAAGATTTGTAACATAATTAGTAATTCTTTACCTAACAATACACTTTTTTTGCAATTCTAACAATAAGATGAATATCTATATTATAGAACTAATAAATTCAATATTTTATATGAACAAATAAATAGTTATGTTTAGATAAATACAAAAAACTTTTTGAGAAAACATGATTGGTATGGTCGGTTAATCGATTTTTTTAAATACTTAATACAACTATGAAGCAATAGCAATTGAAACAGTATTATATTAATAATCAATTTCAAATCCTAAATTAAAAATATCAAATAGAATAATATTGGCAAATTATTTTATTTTTTATAAAAAAACTTTGATGATAATATACAACTTGGGCAATTTCAGGTGAATAAAATCATTAAGTTCTTTAGTATCCATTATAGGCTGTCTAAATAGAAAAAGCGTTTTATATCATCTAATACAAAATATACTCAATTTAGAATTTTTAATTAAGTAATAATTAAGATAGAAGAATCAATTTTTTATCTTAGTTAATAAAATGAACGCTTATATAATGTAAGAATAATTTATTGATAGAGAAAGTGACATCCTTGTATGTGTTCTATTTCTAAAACATCAAATAAACAATCAATATCTAATAATTGTATTTGTAAAGATGGTTATTATGATGATGATACTTAAGTTGATTTTTTAATATTTAGTAATCATTGCAATGTTATAATTAGTCAAATAATTGTTTAAAATCTTATTGTATTTTAGAAATACACCTCCTTTATATTATTGCAAATCTGGATTATTTGAAAACTTTACATAAAATTGTGAACATTTTAAATCCTAAATACTTTTCGTCTTAATTTAAAGATTATCATTATTATTAAATATTTGATGAAATTAAATTTAATTTATTTGGTTCAAATCCATTTTTTATATTGATCCTCATTATAATACAGAATTAATTATTAATAATGGAAATAAGATTAAATTGTATCTAGAGATATATTAAACTTTTATTCATCCAAAATTAACCTATAATTTACCAACATATATATTTAATCTTAGTGATGATAATACTATACCATTAATATCTAAAATAAACGATTAACTTAGAAATTTATTTGGAATTATTTGGACCTATACTTTTGATATTTTTAATGGAAATAATTATCTTGAAGAATTTGTTTAATTATAAACATTATTATAATTATTAGAATTATTTATTCCATTTTAAATATTCCATAAATAATCTAATATTACATTTGCTCAATTTCAAAATTTTGTATCATAAAAAACAATTCAAATCATAACTATTCAAACTAATTAATTAGAAAAAGAGATTGATCAGATGTATCTACATTAATTAATAATTCAGACTATTTTTAATTCTAATTTCGAATTTTTTGATTACTTTCAAGAATTTAAGAAAGGAAAATAAATTCATTTAAAATTTCTGGCTTAATTTAAAAATGAAATCATTCATAGTCAACATGATCTAAAATTAAAGTAAATTAACCCCATTCTTGCATTGTTAATTTTATAGAGTAAACAATCGAAGCTTTGAAACCATTAATAATAATTATAAAATGTGATTTTTGTTATGCAGCTCCATTTAACTACTAATTAAGATATTTTATTTAAGATTAAGATTTGATTATTAATAAATCTTGAACAGTTATTAGACTTCAAACAATTTGAAGTCTACTTTTCTTTATATGAAAGTATTCTTATAATTTCAGCTTTGAATTCTTATAGATCATTTTTGGAGAATGGAAAACGTTTAAGTATAACAAAGACTATTCTTAATTGTTCAAAATTAACATTAATAAATTAGCCTAGCCATTTTAAATTTCATTACCTTTTGAAATTTTATTAATCATTAAGAACAAGAAAATTTTAATGTTTATCTAAATAATTGTATAATTACATAAAATAATACTTGAATTTGCAGATATCAATCAATGATCAATTATTAGTATATCAAACTATTAAATTTTATAAGAGATTAATTTTAAAAATAAACAACACAAAATCTAAGAAAAGATTATCAAATGAAAATATCAAATATCAGTTAAGGTAGCTCCTTCATGAATTCAATTAAAAAGTTTAATATTTAAATTTCAGTTTTTGCTGAACTCCAGCTAATCTATAAGCAGAATTTTAGATGAGTAACTGTACTAGAAAAAAGAAGTTATTTTGACTTCATTATCACTACAATGAAAAGCGATAGATGATTTATTCATTAAGATTTCAACTGTTATGATTGCTTCAGATTAAGTTAAATAATAAATTTATAATATTACAGAATAATTGCTAAGTCTTATGTTCTAGAATACTAATGAAATTAATTATCTAACAAAAGTAAATGTTTAATAATTAAACATTGATGGTCAAATATTAAAATTTTAATAGGGAATAATTTTTTTAGATATTTGATTGATTTCGTGTTAAAAGAGTAAATTGATATCAATTTCAATCATTTATCTCTATCATAAAGTTTATAATAATAATTTTAAAAATTCTTTTATTTAACATAACAATCTAAAAAATTGAGTATTAAGGTTCATTATTACAGAATTGATATATTTAATTATACATTCTGTTAAAATCAAGATTTAAAATATGATTTATATTATAATGAATACTTTAATTTGGCTTATTCAGGATTATTATTAAAGTATGAGTTTTTAATTGAAGAAATTGATAATTAAAATATCTCAATATCTTTTAAGTTAAATACTCAAATAATTCAATATATAAATAAAATAATACTCAATCATCATTATTTTCAATAACCCACAAAACTCTGTAATAATATAAAATGAATAACCAATTCTATTATTTTATGGTATATTGATTGCTTTTTCATTCTTTCTTTATTTGAATTAATGTCTATTGAAATAAAATAATAATGAAAGCATAAATTATAATTTAAAGATTCTGATCATAGTGCTTATGAATTGCAAAAAAAAAAAGGAAAATGCTTTGTAAATATATTCAGGAAATTTGGCAATATTTAAATAAAAATAATTTAAAGTAATTTATATAATTTTTATTAATATTTAGTTTATCCATTAAATAACATCCTTAATTTATATGAAAAGTGAAATCTTAAAATTAAGTTTGAGATTTTAATAACTATCACTCATTATAAGTTTGTTAACACCAATTACATTTATAGAAAATAATGGTTAAATAAAAAAATAATTTTTGCAACTTTAATTCTAAATTGTAGATTTTTTCTCTTAGTTATCCTTAAAATTGTTCAGGCTATTTACAGATTTGGTGGTATATTGATTACAATTTAGTGTATTTTATTTTTATGTATACATGCCCTTTGTTATTTTTTTATATATTCTTTAACTAATGCATTAATAAATATTACAACTAATTTTTAGTTAAGTAGATCTTCAAAAAATCATTTAGAGATATCAAAGGATTTGGGAAAACTCTAATAACAAAAAAATAGATTTTTAAGAAATAAAAAAAATCCAAAATCCAACAATCCTCCATTAGATCAAATTAAAAACACCAAACACTCGAGATTGATTGTGAAAGATTATAATGATTAATGAATTATTCATTCAATATTTTATTTTAATTATTTATCAGTTATCTTAACTTAACTTTTTATTTTATGTTATCTTGGCTTATTGAATTAAGTTATCGTAAAAACATGAAATAGGAATTGATTCAAAAAAAAGGATAAAATTGGTTCAAAGAAATTGAATTTAGCAAGAAAATATAAACTATTTTTTTAAATATCACAAAGACTAGGATATGATATTATAAATTTTCTAAAAAATTAATAGAAGTATAAAAAAGCTATCAATATACAAATATATATTTAATTACTTAAATAAATATATAAATGAAATAAAATTAAATTTTGGATTGAAATTAACTTTTTAGCTTAATTTCAAAATCAATATATTTATCAAAGAATTGTATTTATATATGTAGATGTTCATTTAATTAATGGTTTATAATTTCATAATTCAATTTCTGTATACAAATTCTTCATATTTCTCAATCTGTATCTTACTAAGAAATAAAATAAAATTAAAAGAACTAGAATAATCAATAATAATGCTATCATCCAATGCTATTTTTTATATTATAAACTGGGAACTTCTAATGTAATTTAAAAAGTTCCAGTGTAATATTAATTTTTACACGATATATTAGTTTAAATAGTTTATCCATGTTTTTTAATATCACAATTTAAATATTATTTATTAATAGGATACAGTATTATTTTATTGTAATAAAAAGATAAAAATGTACCTAACTGTTCATTTTATTGTTCTAATTTTTTAATCATCATGACTTGCTAAATCGAATTTAAGTTACTCTATCCTTAAAACATTAAAATTGGAGTGATGTCATCTACATAATTAATTTAAGATATGTTGTAGAATGAAGCTGTAAAAAGGAGGTTTGATTAAGAATAGATTTACATCAATATTCCATTTGAATAAGCAGTTTTTGTAGATAATTAAAGATAACCATATTATGGAATAATTGCATTTATGTTATTGATTGTAAATTGACTCCCTTCCCCCTCTTAAATCTAATTAGGATAATTATAGGTTAAATAAAATATCACACTCATGTTGTTAGAAATGCATTAGATAAGACTTTAAAGGAAAAATTATTGTAAGACTTATAT
Source organism: Paramecium sonneborni (assembly GCA_905182985.1). Taxonomy (NCBI): domain Eukaryota; phylum Ciliophora; class Oligohymenophorea; order Peniculida; family Parameciidae; genus Paramecium; species Paramecium sonneborni. The sequence goes on along the minus strand of CAJJDN010000101.1, from coordinate 56,493 downwards.
TTGGGTAAAGTTTAATTAAATTTTTGATTAAACAGGCCTAATTTCTACATCATAAAGATGTTAATCCCCAAATATTATTTTAGTTTAATTTATCATCAAAATCATATAATTTAGAGTTGTGTAATAATCAGGAGGGTAATTAGTTATTAAAATAATTGCTATTTTACTTACTAATTAATCCTGAAAAGAAGTATTTCCTAAAAACAATGTATCATAATCTATTACACATTTTCCAAAAGATTAAGGCCCAACTAATAATGTGAAATCATCTAAAAAAAAATACATACTTTAACAATTTTAATAATCTTGATCATTCTAATTTGCCAAAATAAAATTATAATTAAAAATTCTAGTATACTTTTAAATAGATTAAAAGTACATTTCTAAAGGTTAGACAATCATTTATAAAATATGACCTAAGTCATTAAAAATAAAGTTAACCAAGTATTATTTTTAGGCATCTTTTTGGCAAATAGAATATAAAGAATTATATTAAGATGTTGAAATAATACAATTAGTAAAACTTTAATTAGAATAGTTCAATGTCCATATGTAGTCTAGATTGATATTATAAATCACAATTGATTAATAGTTTTATATAGCATAATATTGATCATTTACAACATTTATTAAGTTAAAAAAAGTATAATTATCTAAAAATGTAATCCAGTTGGTGTCAGTTAATTTGCATTTATTTAAAATTTTGGAATCATTTGGTGTTGAACAGTTGAGTATTTATTAATTAACTAATAAATTTAATGGTATTGATAGCTATTTACTTGTTTTATTTATATAATTATTGCATACAGATTAATTCAATGTTATATTACTAAAATTTTAAATTTATGTAAAGTTTGAATAGTATATAAAGCTTTCATTAGGTGTAAATTATTAAGCAGAAACATTTAATGGTGTTGTAACTGAAAAATTAAAAATAAGTCTTGGGAAAGTATTATTAAAATAAGAGGAATTTAAAGATTTGTTGAAAGAAAAGGAGTATGTTTCAAAAAATAAAAGTTAATATAATTTATTTCCCTTAAATATAAGAGACCTCTATAAATTACTCATGCTTGATAAAAAAGAGCTAAATTATAAGTTTTTATAAAGTGACATTTTTTCAAATAAATTAGGGGTATAAATCAAAGTACCAAAACTTAAAGAAGAAACATAAAAAAATAAATTATCTGATTGGAGCTAAATACTATTATCATAAGGAACTCTTTAGAGTGATTTGACATAAAAAGGTTTTATGAAATTTTGGATATTCCAAACTTAAAAACAAATCGAATTCTAATAATTGCAAATATATGAGATGATAATTTAATAGTTTACAATATTTATCCCAAATATTTGATTTTAAATGTTAATATAACTAAGGGGTATTATTGAAAATTATAAATTTACTTCAATAATTAAAACATTATAAAAGTTGTTTATAAAAATAACAGAAGATATTAACTATGAATAAGTAGCAATTTAAATTGGATTGAATGTTAGATTAGAATAGTTCTAAAATAAATTACTTATAGTGTTTTAGTTTATGGTTTTTTAGATACTCTAATCAAAGGAATTTATTTGAATTTCTTTATTTTTTATTAATACTATTACACTATTGTATATCAAAATAAAATCAGAAAAATCTTATTTTATTTATAAATCATATTGTGATATATTTTGATTTAAATTTAATTGAAATAAAGAAATTGAATTTTGATAACTTAATCCTGCAACTAAAGTATATTATGCACTTAAACCATATTACAATGATATAACATTTGGTGATGTTTAGAATGAACTTAAATTCTAGCATTCTGTATTGGGTAATAAATTTTATTGCTAACATAAATAGAATTCTAGGGTTTAATCTTTATAACCTATTATATAATAAAAAGATATATTCTTGTTTACTATCTATAATAAATCAAAATTCTTAGTATTAAATTCACAAATTTTCATAAAAGTAATATTCTAAAATATACCTAAAGTTGGATCATTTTAATTAACAGTATAATTAAGCAATTCTCCCTAAAATCCAGTTATTTAAAAGATATATTATTATGATTATGATAAATTATAAAAGAGATGCTTTTTCTAAAACTTTAAAAAATATTCATTAGATAAGGTTTTATAAATATTAGTATCATTTTTATCCAATAAATTAATCGTCAAGGAAAATTCTATTTGGAATCTTGATTTATTCTATTATTATTGGCTGAATATCGTAATTTTTTAATTTAATTTAACTACATTTGTTAAATTAATCATCAACTTTGGATTTGATATCTAATAGACTTAAATAATAGAATCAAATGAAAATAGTTCATTAGTAAAGATGTTATAATAGAGTAAAGTTGTATTAGATGGTAAATTCAAAGTTGAATATAGATTTTATTATATACCTTAAATTATAATTGATTTATCAACCTAATATAGCATAAAATATTAGTTAAATATAAAGTAATTGAAAGGATTCGGTGTAAAAGTGTAAGATGTTGAAATTACCAAAACGATTTCACCTACATATCCTTAGAATTGTGAAATATAATTTTCTTACTTTATTATGATTTGATCACATGAAGCCTGATATTAGTAATTGTAATAAATTGAAAAGGATTAATATTAATCATACATATTATTATCTAAATACGTTGTCAGATCTACAAACTAAATATCTTAAGATATTTATAATTAAATTAGTGATTGAGTTGTGAGTACATAGATTAATTTACTTCCTTAATTTGCAACATCAAAATCTATAAATTAATCAATCCAATATGTCAAATTTTGAAATTCTTTTGAAAATAAAGTTAGAATAGAATAATTTTAAAAATATTATACATAGATTATATAATTCTAATCTCCTATTTAATATAATTTAAAATTTGTTTTAATAGGTAACATTAAAAATACTGTTGGATTTTAATAAATTAAGTTCATTTAATCTCCAAATTAAAGAATGTTAAGTTAATTATTTTCATAGCAATCAACTATATAATAATTAGGTTCAAAGGAAAATGTGGCAGTATAACATAAACCTAAATCTTCAATATTAATAGAAGGTTCAATTAATGACATAAGCTAATTTTTCCATTCATACAATTGTATCTAATCATCTGTTGAGATTGTGAGAAAATGGCTTTCATTTGAGGATAAAGATTTAAAATCTAATTTATTAATTTTATTACTTATTCCTTATAAGCTACTTATTTTTTCAACAGCATTATTTATTGTAATAAATGGAACTTGTGGATGATAAAAATATTTCATATTACTTTAATGAAGCAAAAAAATTTCTTATTCAATAAATGTTGGGAATCTCTTTATATAATTTTCATTCCAAATCTATTCTTTATCATAAACAGCTAATTATATATCGATATATTCTCCTTGGGTTGGGTAAATATAAAAATCTTATTATTTTTTGTAATGTTATTTGCTGCAAGTGCAAAAAATCAATATTGTTGTAAATAAATACATTTTATATTTAATTAATTTCTATAATCTTAACTAGAGTACATTTATAATGTTAAGATGGTTGATAAATGCTTTAATATATCTCTAAGTATAATAATATGGATTGCGGTTAATAGGGAAGATATAGATACGAGATCGTGAATGTAATAAGATTTTAATAGAAAGTTTAAAAATCTACAAATCACAAAAAGTAATAAGTTTAAAAGTCTAAAGTTCTAAATTAAATATTTAAAGAAGCCTCAAAAATATTATTATATTATAAAGATTAAATAAGAACTTTTAACATAAATTAATTTAAAGCAATTTCTAATATATATGATATTTTATAAAAGTTTAAAATGTATAATTAAATATTTAAAATATGGATTAATTATGAATCAATTAAGAAAATATTTTTTTTAATATTTTTTAAATCTTTAATATACAAGATAGTAGATTATTTAAATATTTATAACATTACAAGTAGAAAGATTAGAATTTAATGTTTAATAATCATTGATCATTATTTATCTTGATAATTTTTGACCTATGAAAAGATCCATTTTTTTTAACTAAATTCAATCAAAACAGGAAATCTATAAATAATCTCAGGAAGCTTAATTTATTTTTTGAAAATTAGTTTTATTTCTTAAGTTATTGATTAAGTATTCTCATTTATAAAAATAATGTAATAGTTATAAATTTAAAATAGAAAAAGAATTCTTCCCTAATAATAAAATAACTTTTAGTAACAAAACTAAACATTTATGGAAAAATAATATATCGGTTTATGATCAATTAAATAATTATTTTATATATTAAGAGAATCTTTAGAGCCCCTTAATATTAAAGAAAGTTGATATTTTCTTTCATAATATACAAATTATTTAGGGTTGAATTTTTATGTTTATTGTTTATCAATCAATCGTCATTTTAACTGAAATTACTAATAATTTTTAAGGAATTATTACATAACAATATATTCTTTTTTTAGTTTACAAAAAAATTTAGATATGTTAACTGGAAAATTATTAATACCAAATTACTATCCATATATTTTGTGATTTCATGAATTTTTTGAAAAATTAAAAATTTATATTAACGTTATAAATAAAGAATTATATTTCACTTCACAAATTTTTTATATGAACTTAATCATATAAAAAACCGTAAATATTATTTTAAGTGTTTTTGTTTTGATATTTTTGCATAGATTGTTTAAATTTATCTTAAATTTCATGATTTAATTTATATATTTCATCCCATTTATTTATCCAAAAACTATTACAATTTTAGAAATTGATTTCGAATAATAATTAATATGTTCTATAATAATTTTTGTAATTAAGGATAATTCTGATAGAATTAAATTATAGATAGTAGTAATAAGTAATAAAAAAATTTTTAATATTTGCGTGGGTAAATAAATATATTTTAAATTTAATATAATTATGAGTTTTCCTAATTTTGATAAAGATGAAGAGAAATTTGAATTAATCAACTTGATTAATAAAATACAAGAATAATTTCATATAGAATGGCTTCACTTAAATTTCAAATTTATTGCAGAGTATCAATAATAAAATTAAGAATACTAAGAAATAATAAAGGATGTAATGAATTATACTTTTGATGAAGATTAATATGATTTAATAGAGGATGAGTATCTTGATGAAAATAAAATTTAATATATTAGCAGTAAATTGTAAGAATAAGATTTACAGGATTATTTGCTATTTTAGTTTGAAATATTAAAAAAACAAATTAACAAATATTTTTTTTAAATATATTCAGATCCTCAATTTAATATTTAGATAAAAGAAAAATACAAAATATTACTGATAGAGGGAACAAAGGATTTTCTATTTCTTATTTTTATACAAACTGGAATAATAATGAATAACAAGTTTTAAAGATGCAGATTAATTATCATTACCTATAATTAAAAAGATTTTTCTATGTTTAAGAGATTTGAAGTAGATATTAATTATAAAATTTATACAGCAAAAATCATTTGCAATCTCTAATTAAATTAAATAGCATTTTATACTAATGAAATATTTTGTTTATATGATGTCAATAATTCACTTTTTGTTTAGTATGTTTTAAATAAATCAGAAAATGTTTCGATTTTTTATCATGATACTATTTTGTAAATAGAAGATTCAATGTATCTGAATAAATTGATTTATCAGAATTAAGTACTCATGTCTAGTAAAATAAGTTTTTTAAACTCATATAAAAAGCCTTATTAACTTCTATTATACAATGATTACTTAATAATATTTTTTGAAAATATTGTAAGTATAATTTATTGTAAAAATGGAAAATCATTGTAAATTAAAAAGAATCTTACAAACTTACCTGATAATTCTGATAAAGAAAGCTGTATTAGTAATAACAGCAAATTAATATACTAAATAGTGCATAAAGATAAATTCCATTCTTTTATATATTAATTTTGTTTGCTAAATGGGAAAATCATAAGAAAAATAAGAAATTTAGAAACATTTTAATCTACTCAAATTTACTTAATAAAATTTGATAAATTATTGGTAGCTATTTCATAAGATTATATTTAAGTTTATAGTACAATTTTAGCAAAGTAACTTTTGTATCTTCATATAAAAAATCAAATGAGACCATCTGATACATTGTTAAAAATTATTAATAGTGAATTCTTAGTAAATTTTGATTATAATAAATTATCAATTTGGAAATAAGATTTTTATGATATGAATTTCCTAATAAATAAATTTTAAACAGTCGATTTTAATTGAAATAAATATAATTATATTCATAAATAATAAAAAATTATTATAGTTAATGTTAGATATTTATATTGATTTTTGTGTTATTTTCTTAGATTAAGTATGCAAATAATTTTAACAAACTTACTGTTGAATTGATTTTATTCCCTTATTTCCAATTTATTTGAAAAATACTAATAATATGAATTAAATTGCCATTTTAGGAATAAAAGTAAAGAGAAATTTGGGTTTATATGTTTTCAAAATTTACAATCTTAGAGTTTAAAATTTAAATAAAAAGTAATGTATATTAATATTTTTGTCTTAATATAAATGAATATATTCTTTTATAATCAATATAAGAGAATATAAGGAGGCAAGATTACTAATATTCATGTTTAATTTTGAAATTTCTAAAATGATAAACATAAAATAATTTTAATAAATTATTAGTTACAAATAAGTGTTGATTATTAAAAGCCTTGAATCTAATGTTTTAATCTTTCTGATTTTTTGATACCATATATGATAGAGATAGTGATTAAGTGTTATTTTTGATGTAAGTTTAGACTACAATTACATTAAATTATATCAAGAAGAATAATAAATTTTTTTAATTTATAAAAACAAAAATGAAAAGATATTTATGAATCTTTAGTAAAGTAAAAGACCTTTTTGGATTAAATAGATTACAATGAGTTGGCTACAGAAATTTGGAATGAAAAGAACATAATCAAATTCTTAAAGACTATTAAATCACTCAAGATTTGAATGAATTATTAAATAATAAGGTTTATAATATATATAAAGAAAAAGATTGGTTGAATGAAATTTTTAATAATGATAGCAAAAATGGTTATTATAAGAAAGATATTAGAAGTTGCTCCTTGATTTTATAAAAAAGTATAAAATTTTAATTTATACACAAATCTATTTAAGACTTTCTTGATTTGTACGAGCTATTAGTATTATCATAAGATATTGATGTGATGTTATTTAATACTATGATAGAAGAATAGCCTAAAAAAAAGAAAAATGCTGATTGTTAAAGTTTATTCTAAGAATAATGGGTGAAAGAGAAATTATATATCAAGTTAATTTCAGCTATTTTCTTACTTAAAGGAAAAAAAGTTGAATCAAATAGAAGAAAACAAATAAAAAAAATTATTGAATTAATCAAATTAATAAGGATGCATAAATTTAAGATAATTAATTATTTAACAAAAATCTACAAGGAAAATAGTTGATTTCTTTTGTAAGAAATGTCAAAAATAGAAAACATGAAAGAATTTTTAAAGTTTTTAGTTTGGCAAATAGCTTTAAACGAGCAATTTATTGATAGTGAATCGAATTCACTATCAATAGAACAGATTTCATAGATTTCAGAGGTATGTATTTTTAACATTAAAATTCAAAACTAAGAGTTTTTCTTCTTGTATTATTGAATATTTATCCTTTGGTTTTAGTTAAACATTTATGAAACTAAACTATTTGGAGTAAATATTTTTAATTCCTTTCTTTTTTGAGAATTTGCCTTCATTAATCTAAATATAGCAGATTAGAAATTAATTGCACAAAATAATATAGCCCCATTGTTGCTCATGTATTAGAAATCAATCTCATTTCATATATAGTATCATAATAATTTGTAGATATATTTTTGACAAAAAGGAAATTTGATAAAACTGAAATATTTTATAAATTATTCTAAATTATGATAAGATCATATGAAAAATTTTATTCAAATATAATCTAATTATTGGCTATGTATATTTTTTGAATATTTATTTACAGTAAATGCTTCAAATTTGAATTTAAAATAGTATATAATTTAGAAATATTGACCATGATTAATTAGAATTAAGATGGTAAAGGCAAATTATTCAAGACAAATATGCATCAAGTTCAGCATTTTTTGGTTGCCATTACTTTAAAAAGCAATTAAAACTCTAAATGAAATATTTGTTAAATAGACACATGGTTAAGTTGGTCATATCTAATCTATAAAGTTAAAAAGAATGATTATTTAATCTTAAACTATCTGTTATCTGTGTATATCTTTTTTTTTAACTGTTTGCAATCAGATTATGAAGGACAGTGTCATGATCTATCTCTTGCTATTAACAGATTTCAAAAAATTGTAACATTTAATGCAAGATCATATTACTTCATATCCAAAACAATTAACTAATATACATACTTGCATACATCTTTTAAGATTTCCTTAATATTTGGCTTCATTCAAATCTTCAGGATAACATTTTTTTCCTTTTTTCGAGAAAGATTTTATTTTCATAATAATTATTTTAAGATGTTATATTATAATAATTCTTATCATAAAGCCTTTATTATAATTTTCATTATCAATCTTTTATTATCGATAAGAAAGACTTGCTTTAAATAAAATTATCATTATTTTATTATTTATTGTAGAAAAATTAAATAGAATATATTAATAAGTAGTCTCAAAAAATAAGAGAGATAGATTTTTTAGATCTTTAATAAGTACTATGCTAAAAACTTTATAATATTTATCAATATTCAATAATATTGAATTAGAATTACTTCCTCAACAAATGAATTATAAAGTATCTATTTGATTTAAAAATTGAAATTTTCAATAATTATGACCAGCTCTTAAATTGCCTCAGTTACAACAAATAAGTCAAGTTTACAGAGTAATAATTTATTTGGATTATCACAAGAGTGTTTAATTGAAAATGTTTAGCTCTTATCACATTTTTAACAATTAACAAACTTAATCATTCTATTTAAGCCTTAATAACAAGCAATTTATATTAAAAAATTAATTTATTTAGTTTACTGATCAATGAGTATTCTATAAATACCATTTTAATTGAAAATTTAATTTTGTTATTCAAATTGAATAAAAGATTTCAGATTAAAGTCTAGATTTTATTTGTGAAATATTTAAATCTTGGAATATTTAAGTTATTTATATTATTTAGTAAAAGTATTAGAAACCCAGACAGGTAAATGAAAATTTTTAGAATATAAAGGATCTGCTGCTGATTCAGCTATTTTATAAATTAATTCACCCGGACTAGTTGTTAGATCACGAGATTAAATTAAATTGATTGCATCACTTTATGATAAAATGAAACCTAAATAAGTAAGTAGGAAAGTTTTCTTTGGTAATACGGGGACTGCAATAATAACTTCACTCATAGCAGCTTTTACTCCCAAATTAACAAATGCTTCCTCTATACCTAATATTATTTGATAACCAAGTTGTTTTATATTATTTGTATTAGATATACCGACAGATACATTTAAAGAAGTTATTTAAATTATCTGAAGAAAAATAATTACAACGATAATACCTCTATTTAAAAATTAATTGCACCTAAAAAGGAAAAGCTTGTCCAAGTAAGAAATCCAGTCAAAGCATTAGGATTATTGTGTTGAAATGTTTCATTTATCGGATTATCTCTATTAAAGCAATTGATAACCTAAATTCTTTGATCATTAAATGCATACCATTCCACTTCTACTTTAAAAACCTGATTTGTTTTTGGACATTCAAACTAAATTTTATAATCATAAATTATCAAATGGCATTACTTAAAGTTGTTATATCCTTTGTTTCAAATCGAAATTCTACCTCATTATGTATTATACTAATCCAGGGTAAAGTGAAAAATATTTAGGGAGCTTGAGGAAATTAATTTGGAAAAGTAACTTAATAAGTTTAGAATTATTTTGTAGTGCATTCCATTGCTAAAGTCCCATTTTAAAAGATATTTTATGAAAGCGCCTTTTAGATTAAGAAATATAAAATTAGCATAAATTAAAATTTAATTAATTTACTAAAGAGCTTCGATGATAAATAGGAGTCTTTTTTACATCTCTTTTTATATTAATATTAAATAACTCAATTATCCTAAATTTAATTGAATAATTAAGATTTCCAATTAATATCTATAATTAATATTAAAATAAAGAACTAAGTAAGTCTATAATTCTTGGTAGTAATTAGTGATAAATAAGAAACTACAATAAAGCTTCTAAAATTAAAGATAAACTAACTAATTTTATTGAAGAAAAATAAAAACTCATTTGTGTGATGCTATTGAAAAGTGAATATAAAAATATTAATTCTACTTTTTTTGAATAAAAATTTAAATGTTAGTAAATAATAGGATAATGAAGCTCTTTTTAAATTTAATTTTATCATAACAATTTATATATATTCTAAAATGCCATATTTAATTAATTTTTACAAAGCATACATAAATAATATAATTCAATTATATAAATCCTATGAGATGATTTGAAAATTTTTATTAAAAAAATAGAAATATATCAATTCATCGATGTCAAAATGTAATAGTAGATCAATTAGACACACTAATATATTAAAATTAACATTAGATTCAATCAATTATTATTGTTTTAGAGGATAAAGAATTAATGATTTGATAGATAAAATTCAAGATGTAAAAGAAAGAATTTGCTATGAAGTAACAGATTCTGTTGAAATATATCCTGGATATTTAGAGTGAAACTATTTAAATAATTGATCAAATGATAAACCTCATCTTGATGTGGAAGAATGAATTGCATGGTCTAGGTTTGCTCTAATTAAGAATTACAACTTTTTGTAGGAGAAGAATTTAATAAAGATTATTAATTACTTGTAACAGAATATTTTACAGAAATTTTTGTATGGAAATTAATAGATTAAAATACTAAATCTAAATTATGGTAGGGAGTAAAATAGATTGTTTTTAGCAAAAAGAACGATTGGTTTGTGTTCAGCATGGAATAACAAAGTATTAAATGTTGTTTAGAGAGAGAAAAATCTTCGTTCAATTCTCATAATGGGGAAATTTCTAAAACATATAAAAATAGATTATAAGTTTGATTTTAAATAACAAAGAAGATCTTTTCGTATCTAGTAGTGAAGATAAAACTTTAATGTTTAGGAAGTTAATATGATTAAAAATTCTATCACCTTTTTATATTCACTTGATCCACCTATTTCTTCTATTTCTTTCATTTTTCTAATAACTTTAAGTTTAAATGAGACTACATTAGTGTCTAGCAGTGTGAAATCAATTCTTCGAGCTTTAGATAATAACTATAATTGGGTTCTAATTTACTATCTTTAAGATAGAAAAAGGATTATTTTAGGAGCTATCTCATATCAAAATTGAAATAATTGATAAATCACATAAAAATAAAAATATTCACTCAAAATAATAGTGATATCTAAGTATTATATAATTTGGTTAAAAAATATTTATTTTGAAGTAATGGTAATTTTATGTTGAATAAAATATTAATTTTGGTTTATCCTTTAAGGTTGTTATTTCTAAAGATAAAAAATATATGGAACATCAAAAGGATGTATATGTTTACAAGATAAAGCATTATTTGCTTCAACTTGCACAGACTGGTAGTTACTTAATAGATGTTATAATTTCAAACCAAAAAGTCCTATCTATTTAAAGAATTGGGTTTAACCTTTAGATGATTCTTTTTAGGAAGTTTAAATTTGTGGAAAAAGATCTTAATTAAATTTTTATGATCTATTATAAAATTAAATTACTACAGCGTAAGATTGTAAAGATAATGGTTATAAAGTTTGTTAAACTTAAAATACAAATAATTTTTATTGCGTTCTTTAAGAAGAACCATGTCCTATACGTGATTTCAAAATTTCTAGATATGAATTATCACATAAAGAATTAGAATTAAATGGTTATAATTTAATTTATAGTAATGGATTCTATGCATATATAAGTCAATAAATAGAGAAAACTCCTTTGGTAAGTATGACTATTGTAAAAGGTAGAGGAGTTTGTTTTGATCCATAAAAAATTAGTTTAAATCCAAAGCTAGACTAAGATTATTTCTTGTTATCTCCAAAACCAGAAAATTGTGAAATAGATAATACTTACTTTTAAGTAGCAACAACAACCGAAAAAGAATTCTTTTATTTCAACAAAATTGAAGCTAAACTTTAATCAGAAAGACCTTTATATTCAATAGGTGATACTATTGAATATTAATTACTTGCTTAAAACCAAATATAATATAAAATAGAGTTCAGACTTAATAAGTAACAAATATTATTATATATAGTTTTTCATAAATTATTAATCTAAGTTAAAGATTTGACTCTTAAAATACATTAATTACATGCTAATTAGTATTTGCATGTATTTTATTTTGTCTTATGTTTTTTTTTTCTATTTTTGAAGTTTAGCCTTGTATACAAAAGAATTGTAAATTGTGCTGTGCTATTCCAAGGTATATAATATAATCAAAGAAACTTCTATATATTTGTTTGCTATAACTGTAATTTTTTGTTATTCCTACATGATCGATTTGGTAGTAAATTTAGAAGAATCTATTTCAAGAAATTGTTTCTTGGATGGTGCTTAAGAGAGAATGAATTCAGTATATCGTACAATGGTAGGTACTTCTTTATCACTTTCTTATTGTCTCCTAATAAATATGGGGATAATGATAATTATTGACTTTGTTATGACAACCTTTTTATGTTATAAAATAATGAAGAAACGTAAAGCATTGGGAACTTCAGAAAATAACAATTAAAATAATTAAAATAAAAATGAAAACATTAATTAAAATAAAGAATAAAATCCTAATTAAAACTTGGATTAAGCAACAAATTAAAATTTTATGTACAACCCTTATTTGCAATAATAAAATTATTAAACTGCTGCTCCTTATTGTTAATATGGCCTAGCCCCATAAATATAAAATTAATAATTTTAATAGAACCAGAACCATGTTCAATAATAAATTAGAATTGAAAGTTAAAAGGAACCATAAGTAAACTAACAAGAATAGAAAGTAAATATAGACAATCTTATAAATCTTAAAGGAGATAAATAAGAAGTCTAATGAAGAAATAGATTGAATTTATATGCTAAGTTGCAATCAATAGAAAATCCATTAAAAACATTATACTTCTAAAATATAACATCTTCGTTAAATCAAAAAAGGACTGTTCTCTTAATTTCTACGTCGCTTTTTATTTTAATTCTGAAATACTTTGTTTCTTAATATATTTATTAATGCATAAATGATTAATTTTTATTATAAGTCTAAATTTTTCAAACAAAAGAAGATTTTTAAGGCTAAACTCATTTTTTGCTTGATACAAAAGTAAAATAAATAATATAGATAATATGATGACAATCTTGTTATTTTTGCCTATCTCTTCTCAATATTCAATATTAAAATGATAAAATGTCAAATAGTTTTATGTTGTTCCTTTTACAACTTACAATCAAATTTTAATTCTCATTGTATTTATAATACCATATTAAACTCATTTGCATCATCTAAACTGGTAGGGTAGTCAATATTAAAAATTACTAGATATTTCTCATTAAAAAAAAAATTTAGAATTAGTTGAAACATGAAAGACTTTACAATTAAACAGTATACTCTTTCGACAATCCTCTCAGAATGCAAAATTTCAAACACTTCAATCAGATTTTTAATGAATCCATTGAAAATAAGTAGATTTAAACAATAAAAATATTATATTCTATTTATTTTTTGAATATATCTTACCTTTAAATTAATAATTGTCAAAAATTTTTCATTTTTAAATAAAAAGAGTAGATAAATATTATTCTTTTTCGCTTCGAAATGGCTCCTAATCATCATAATAAAAAAAAATATTTTAAAAGGATGCTTTAAGGAATAATTAATCGTTATTGTAAGGAGTTTTTTAAATTCAAAATTAATCATTTAAATTTAAAATGAAAATAATATATGAAATTTATTATTAATAAATATGTTGCTATAGGAACTTATTGATTATTTTAAGAAAAAAATAATAATAAAATATTGTAGATATCATTTCCCAAATGATGGCTGTGTATAAAAAACTAGTTAAAAGTTCAAAAAATTGGAATGATCCTTATTGCTGGATTTACTCAACTACTTAATTTTATTTGATAATATTATGAAAAACTTTCTATAGAATTGATGGGACTATAATAGCATCAGGCAATAAAGATGAATCTATTTGTATTTGGGATAGTTTTTCATTAATATGAGGTAACAATGATAATTCTATCTCGTTATGGGATTAATTCAGCGAATCAAATTAAGCCCTCAAATAATAATTATTAAAATTTACTTGCTTAAGCTGAAAACTCCATTTTAAAAAATTTTTATAATAAGAAAATTATTTCGTTTTCTATTTTAATTAAGGATTTTCTTACAATATACTGTATTTTCAAAATAAGAATAATTAGAAGCAAAAGAACTTTAATTATGGATGGATCATTCATAAATCACTTTAGAATGGACTTAAGAAAACTCTTTCAAAATAAATGAAATATTATTTTAGAGAAATCAAAAGATTTAGAATAAATTATGATCTTTACTTTTTTTAAATATATTTAAAATTTTAATTCTATTAAAAAAAATATTATATAAACCTTAATTGATTTATATTTAGATATTTTTCATTCTTGATGTTAAATCTATTCGATTCTTTAATACGAACGATAATTTAAAAATTATTGATGAATTAATAAAAGTTTAATAAAGGAGGTATTTGAACATTTGATGAAAATATACATTTCTTGATTTAATTCAAAAATTTTTCAAAAAAAATATTATTGATTATCAAAGTAAAAGATTATTAAAATATTTCTTGTTCTTGAAATATTTTAGAAAATTTAAATCAATTAGTTTAGATGATGAAAATTAATAAAGAACGATACTTAATTATTTTTATTTTGAAAAATAGAAAAGATTATTTTATAGGAAAAATATAAAAATTTTTATTTTATCTGATATAAAAATATTCTATAAAGATACAAAAGTTAAAATTGCATATTTTTCTTTTATATGAATTAAATAGGTCAATCAGAATATTTTTCTTCATTCCTAAATTAATTTTTAATAATTTTGATATTTACATTATCTAATTTCCAAAAATCCATTGCCAAATTCCTAATTTTTTACCCTTGACATATTGACCACTCATAGTTATTTAGCCATACCTTTTAAATAAAAAATATAAAAACAATACTCATAAAATCCATCAATTAATTCAACCCAACTTCCAATTTTAATTGAATCTGAGTTCTGATCTCCTACTAAATCATTATCATATTATCCACCCCCTCTATTTATCATAGAAAAAAAAGATATAAATTGTAAAATATTAAAATATTTACATTTGTTCATTCTTATAAAATATATCCCATCTTCCAACTTTTTTCCCATTATAATATTCCCCTTTATAAATAACCTAACTTTCACTAATAAAGATATTCAATAGTTGACAATACCTATTAAATGTATCACTCAACTCTATCCATTTTCCATTCTTAAATGATTATATATCAATTCCTATAATTTTTTCAACATATGAACCACCACCACTAAATTAAAACATTTAAATGAAATATTTTCTTACATATATTCATTTTACTCAGTTTCTTAATCATTATAATATATATCCCATTTACCAACTTTGTAACCATTTAAATATTCACCATAATATGTTACTTATTTATCTCTAATTAAATATAATGATTCAATACCTCCAAAATCCATCAGTTAATTCAATCCATTTNTTATGCATAAATGATTAATTTCTTTATCATAAGCCTAAATTTTTCAAACAAAAGAAGATTATTAAGGCTAAAATCATTTTTTTGCTTGATACTAAAGTAAAATAAATAATATAGATAATTAAATGATGGCAATCTTGTTATTTTTGCCTCTTTCTTCTAATAGTTTTATTTTGTTCCTTTTACAACTTATAATCAAATTTTTAATTCTCATTGTATTATAATACCATATTAAACTCATTTGCATCATCTAAACTGGTAGGGTAGTCAATATTAAAAAATCTAGATATTTCTCATTAAAAAAGAAATTTAGAATTAGTTGAAACATGAAAGATTTAACAATTAAACAGTATACTCTTTCTACAATCCTCACAGAATGCAAAATTTCAAATACTTCAATCAGATTTTTAATGAATCCAATGAAAATAAGTAGATTTAAATAATAAAAATATTATATTCTATTTATTATTTTGAATATATCTTACCTTTAAATTAATAATTGTCAAAAATTTTTCATTTTTAAATAAAAAGAGTAGATAAATATTTTTCTTTTTCGCTTTGGAATGGCTCCCAAACATCAAAATGAAAAAAAATATTTTAAAAGGATGCTTAAAGGAATAATTAGGAGTTTTTTATATTCAAAATTAATCATTTAAATTTAAAATGAAAATAATATGAAATTTATCATTAAATAAATATGTTGCTATGGGAACTTATTGATTATTTTAAGAAAAAAATAATAATAAAATATTGTAGATATCATTCACAAATGAAGGCTGTGTATAAAAAACTAGTTAAAAGTTCAAAAAATTGGAATGTTCTTGATGTTAAATCTATTCAATTCTTTAATACGAACGATAATTATATAATTAATGATGAATTAATAAAAGTTTAATGAAGGACATATTTGAACATTTGATGAAAATATACATTTCTTGATATAATTCAAAAAATTTTCAAAAAAAATATTATTGATTATGAAAGTCAAAGATTTTAGAAATATTTCTTGTTTTTGAAATATTTTAGAAAATTTAAATCAAATAGTTTAGATGTTGAAAATGAATAAAGAACGATACTTAATTATTTTTATTTTGAAAATTAGAAAACATTATTTTATATGAATCTAAAATATGTCTTGTATATGAATCTAAAATATGTCTTGTATATGAATCTAAAATAAGAATTATGAATTAAATAGGTCAATCAGAATATTTTTCTTCATTCCAAAATTAATTTTTAATAGTTTTGAGATTTACATCATCTAATTTCCAAACATCCATTGCCAAATTCCTAATTATTTACCCTTGACATATTCACCACTCATATTTACTTAGCCATACCTTTTAAATAAAAATAACAATACTCATAAAATCCATCAATTAATTCATCTAAGTACTGATCTCTTACTAAATCATTATCATATTATCCACCCCCTCTATTAATCATAGAAAAAAAAGATATAAATTGTAAAATATTAAAATATTTACATTTGTTCGTTCTTATAAAATATATCCCATCTTCCAACTTTTTTCCCATTTTAATATTCCCCTTTATAAATAACCTAACTTTCACTAATAAAGATATTCAATAGTTGACAATACCTATTAAATTTATCACTCAACTCTATCCATTTTCCAATCTTAATTGAATATATATCAATTCCTATAATTTTTTCAACATATGAATCACCACCACGAAATTAAAAAATTTAAATGAAATATTTTCTTACATATATTCATTTTACTCAGTTTCTTAATTATTATAATATATATCCCATTTACCAACTTTGTAACCATTTAAATATTCACCATAATATGTCACTTATTTATCTCTAATTAAAAACAATGATTCAATACCTCCAAAATCCATCAGTTAATTCAATCCATTGTCCATTCTTAAATGAACCTAAAACAGAATTATCTTCTAACTATTTATAGTATCCTCCTCCACTAAAATAGATTAAACTATGAAATAATGGTTTACATTATTTAAAAAGATTAATTATCAGATATCCTGTACTTTATATCCCAAAGACCAACTTTTTTACCATATTTATACTCACCAATATTGATAACTTAACTCAAACTAAATAATAAATATTTAATCAATAAATTTACTTCCAAAATCCGTCATCTGGTTCTATCCATCTTCCTATTTTAATTGAATCTATAAAATTATTCTATTGATCATAAAATCCAAAAGCTCTAAATTTTCATAATAATTAAATTAATTATAAT
The DNA here is from genome assembly GCA_905182985.1 of Paramecium sonneborni. NCBI lineage: Eukaryota > Ciliophora > Oligohymenophorea > Peniculida > Parameciidae > Paramecium > Paramecium sonneborni. Next base: position 38,451 of record CAJJDN010000101.1, on the reverse strand, counting down.
TCTTTTGTTACATTAATTTAAATGACTTATTTGCATTCCTTTTATACAAAATATCCCAGATACCATATTTCTTACCATTAATATATTCGCCTTTATAAATAATAAGACTTATGCTAAAAAATAACTATAAAAATATCTTCTACTTTTAAAAGTTTTAACTTAATTCAATCCATCTTCCATTTTTTTTACCTTGATTATTATAATTTCCTCCTCCTCTAAAATATAATTGATTCAAAAATACATTTATTTATTATCATATATAAACTTCCATGTTCCTCTTCTCTGATTATTGATGTATTTTCCAACATCATAGATTTGAACATCATTCCTAATATAAATATTTTAATATTTTGAGAACCCTTAATAATTTTGGCTTAACTCCTTCCATAGACCTTCTTTCTTTCCAACAATAGAGTAATATCCACCAACATCTTCAAGGGTTATTTAATTCCAACTTCCTGTCCATCTATCAACCTTTTAAGAGTTCTATCCGTAATTTCCACACCATTAAAAATATTTAATCTATTCTAAATTAGTTAATATTTCACTCATTTACAATTAATCCTTTACTTATTCACTTGATATTAAATAAAAATATACATTCTTATAATCTATCCATTTTATATGTAACTTACCTCTTTTTCTTCATTAAATTTAATTAGGATTGTAATCTTTTTAAATTTACAGCTAAGAGAATCCCATATTGTACATTCAATTTATTCAATTTCCCTATGTTATTAATCTTCTGATTCAGTTTATTATATTCAAAGATAATTAAAAATAACTTTGCTTACTTCTATAACAATTTGTTTTTTTCCTTTTCCTTTAAGCTACCTGTAAAGTTGTTCATATCTCAAATTGTTATTATTTTAAACTTTTTCTAAAGAATTTATTATAAACTTAATTTTTTATACATTTTTATAATTTTCTATCACTCTCCTTTTTTATTCTATGAAATTATATCTACATAAATAATTTGAGCAGAAATTTCTAGAATAAATTCATATTGTATTCAATAATTTCAAAATAAATGCCTTAATACAGCAATTAAATTATTTTCTAAAATTATATATGAGTGGATTAAGCAGCAATCATAAAAAAATTGAGAATTCTACTTATATATAATATCTTTTATAATAATTTGTTCAAATATTAAATATTTGATTCCTAAACAAAATTTCAAATAAATAAATCATAGATTGTAAAAAAATTGATTTAGGTCATTCACTAGCAATAGTTAATATATAATAATAATTTTATTGTTTTACATCTACGGATTGCGATTTTTTTGAAGAGGCTTCAAAAATTAGAAGACACATCTTTTTAATAAAGAGAATTTTAGAAAGGAGCTTATTTTCAGGTGTCTATAGGATCTAGATTAATTTAAGAATTAAGAATTGTAACATTAAAGTTAACAAAAGTGATTTAAAACTTCTATATGGAATCTAGAATAGAAATATCTTTATTATTACAAATATACCCTTGTGAGATAGAGCAAATATTTTTTCTATAGCTGAGAATATCATTTTCTAATTCTGTTTGATCAAACTACTTCTAACAATTTTTTAACTTTAAATTATCTTAATTAATTGAGATGAATTACTATTAACAATTAGTTTTTATAAATTTCATCAATTCTTCAGTTAACATAAAGTTAACCGAGAATCTCAAAAACTTAGATGAATATTGAAATTATGTCTTTCTTTCTATTAGATGATTCAATGAAGCTGTTACAAATTTATAGAACAAAAATGAAGTTAAACAATTATATTTGGTTGTATCGGAGGGAGGATCAGATGAGTAAGATTATTTTAAAGTTAGCTATAAAAATTATGAAGCCAAAAATAATTTTAAAAATTCTGTCTTTTTTTTAAGCTTTTTAAAAACTGCGGATAATAAAATTTATTTAAAATAATGGTTGAAATTTATGTGATTATTTATAAAAAAATTATTAAAACAATTAAATCTTATCAATTAAGTGAAAAAATAGGATAAAAGATCATTATCTTTTTGAGGGTAATTGAAACTTTAATCCTTTCTACCATTAAAATGACAGAATTAGTAGGAGAATCTATTCAATGGTATTAATTAAGACAATTTTAGCTACTTTCTTGATAAAAAATTAGAGAGAGCGATAAATCTACTTAATCTGTTAACTTTAAAAAGGTTATTTGCTGCATGTTGGTCATATATATTATTAGTTGATGAAAAGATAAAGAAAAATTAAGAGCTTGAAAATATAATTTACTTTTATTTAATTGTTTTGAAAATAGAGTTGGAATTTCCTGAATAATTAATATGATAAAATTATAAATAGGATTTGATTATTAAAAAAAGATAATGTAAAGTCTCAGTTATGAAATAATGAAAAATAAATTAAGAAGGAAAAGGAACTCAATATTAAACAATTTTGGCCTTCAAAATTAGTTTCACAATAATTATTGTGTATACTTAATGTGCAAATTAATGGCTTAAGAATTTAGTATGCGTAAATGAGTAAGATACTTGCTGAACAGCATTTTGGAACCTACCTATAAGTACATCCAGAATTAGTTAAGAATTCCCTAAATTGTTTAATTCCAATGATAATCTCGTCTAATTAAAAATGATTTTTAAAAGCAGTAAAAATTAACTGGGAGTTCCAAAAATTTTCAGCTCAAGATTTAATCAATCTGGATGATTAACATTAATTAATCTAAAAAAATGGAATCATAATAATAATTATTGCAATTGAATATGAGAAAAATCGATAATAGTACGATAATTATATAATAAAAATAAAATACTTACTCGGCAAATTAAAGTTAGCTAAAAAAATTATAAAATTGCATTCAAATATTCCAATCATAATTTAATTCCTCCGTTTGAGTAGAATTCTTTATACTTTTATCTCATAAAATGCATTTTTAGATTTTTGCATTGCTTGATTTTATACTCTCATTTTACAATTTTATATTTATTTATATATTTTAATTTATTCTGAAATCTTTAAAAAAGTTATTTCCAGGATTATTTTTAACTATTAATCCATTTTAATGATTCATATTGCTTGGCTTAGGCATTATCTTATCCTAATTGTAAAATTGAGGATGGCTCTTTTATTAAAAATTCCCTTAATGAGGTAATAATTAAATCCAATATTTTCTATTTTTTTAAATTTTAATGAGATGAACAAAATTAAAAAAAAATAATTTAAAAATCAAAACATAATAGTGATCCAGCTTTGACTTTTGTCATGTAATAGTAGAGTAAACCCAATCATTACTTAATATTATGGTTTTCTTAAAAAGGTTATTATATTATATTTAAAAATATTAATAAATTTTATAATATATATCATTTGCAAATTATTTCAAATATAGACCTGTAATGACAGTGGTAGTTCATAAATACTTATTATTTCATAATTTGTTGGACATGATGTAGATAATTGAATTTCAAGTAAGACTCCTTGTTACCAATTTTCCAGTATATTTTTCATTTAAGAAGTAGAAGCTGAATTTGTACTTTATATAATAGCTGCCAATATGATTGCTACTATTGACAACATTAATATAAGAACTATGTTCAAATATCTATAAGTCCTTCTCTTGCGACCAGAAATGTTTTCTCTATAGCCTTGATAGCAGCAATATAGACAAATAAATATTCCTACAGATCCATTTCTTTCACCATAAGTATTTGCACAGCAACATTTGCAACAACAAAACAGGATTTCCATTTTATGTGGTTATTTCTTAATAAATTTTATTAAACAAAAGTCTATAAACTTTAATAATCGGAATTCTATATAAATATCTTAAATAAAAAAATATTTAACATTTTTTACTGTATTTTGAACCTAAACTTGCTTCTTTAGAGAATTTAAAAGTTTTTCTTATTTTTAATTAACCATATATAGTTTTTTAATGAATCTATTAAAATTGAATATTTATTCTAATTGATATTTATATTTAAATATATAGTATTAGGCTCGTGGATAAAGAAAAAATAACTATAGCGATTTTTACACTAATCTAATTTAAAATAAAAAATCAATTTAAATAAAATTTTAGAATGCAAAAAACAAAGATATCAATATATTTGTGTTTAAAGGGTGTATGAAAAGAACACTTTTGTCAATATAAAAAGAATCTAAGAGTTGCAAGTAAATTTGAGCAATAATTTTATTGTTTTATATAAAAGTGTCATTTTTAATAAAATTATTTCAATTTAATCAAAGAACATTTATTCTTATTTTTTCATCACCAAAGGGAAACTTCTTCTGGTTTTCAATTTTTGTTTTTAAATTCTTATTTTGTATCAATTTTTTCTAGTTTGATTACTTTCTGATAGAATCTGAGAGTTCTTAAGTAGTTTTAATTTTTTATTTTGTTATTTTTATTATATATTCCTATTTAATTTGTTTAATTTATGTTATATTTATTCATCATTTAAAATATATTTGTTCACAATTAATACATACTACTTTCAAAAACTGATTCATAAAAATCATCGATTTCTACAATATTATTCATTTATTCTTAATAGTCTTGATTATTATTTCTGATTAAAAATATACAATTTACTTGATGAGATGTCTTAAAATTTATACATAACTATTGAAAATTGTATTATTCAATATATAATATCTTTATTGTA
>CAJJDN010000101.1:3296-16733 GCA_905182985.1 Paramecium sonneborni | reverse complement strand
CAGTATTGAATTTAATTAAAGTAAATTATATCTAAGTTTCAGAAAAGAAAAATAGAAAAAGTCTTATTCCTGCTGTAATTATTCTTCATATAATAATCAAAAGCAAAAAAACAATTTATAAGTAGCCATTAAATCTACTAATTGCAATATTAAGTATAATCGAAAGCAGCTATTTTATAACTCTTAATTTCTACTTAATATTCGTAATAATTGTCTCCAACCTTACTGTAATCTGGTATGAATGAAATTGTTAATAATTTTTTTTCCATTTACATTTTAATCTAATGAAGGTTAATATATTCTTCATTATCTTGGATATTAAGAAAAAACATTCAAATCTTAAATAATAATTTATGGTTTTCTCAATTAAATATCATAAACTTAAAGAGAAATGTTATTAGAAATAAAAATCAATTTTTTAATTATTCTATTAAATCATAATCTTAATGATTCTCAAATCTCCTTTAAGAATCACAGTCCCTTTTGCTTGAAATTTATGGATTGGGATACAAGGGGATATTAATATATGACCTAACTAAAAATAACTTAAAAATTAATACTTTCTGCAAGTGAGTTGTTTTAAATTAAAGGTAATTTAAGTTATGGTAGATGATCTTTCTATTTTTTATCTGAAGAAATAAATCATAAAAGCGAATAGACTTATCATCACTACCAGAAGTAAAGTTTCAACTGTCGAGAAGCATTCTAGATTAATGGTCAACTTTTTTATTTAATTCGTGTATTTTAATGTACTTCTGTTGCAAAGAAGAGCTTCGTTTAAATTCATTCCACTTAAATCCTCTGTGTTGAATTCAGATTAATTTAAATTGCCTATAGATAAGTTTGTTCCAATTAAAAAAGCATTCTCGATTCTTATTCTTCCGAAAAATTGATTTGTCAAATTTACCTTAATTTAAACTAAAATGTTAAGTGAATTTGAACAGCATTATATGAATTATTGGTCTAGAACAGTAAATTTAACAGAATATTTAAAATATTAATATTCATTTTCTCATCTATTTTATTAATAAGAGATTTTCTTATTTACCATTATCAAACTTAATAGTTTTTCTGTAAATTTTAATTCAAATTAAAATGATGAATAATTATTGTAATAAAATAATTGAATATAAATTGTATTTTATTATTATAAATATCAAATGAATTAGGTTCAAAATAATCAGAAATAATAACAGTTTAAGTTTTAATAAATTAATTAATAGCATATTCACAACAAAAATCATAGATCCTAAGAAATGATATTCAATTAGAATTCTTCATTACTTTTCTAAAATAATAAAACTTACACGAGTGCTTATTTTTTCAAATAAGGAAGCCTAAAATTTATTAAAAGCTTCCTAGCTTAGAAGAAAATGCAAAAAAATTATATTATATGGAAAAATCAAACTAACTAATTTTGTATACAGTCTTTGGATCCATCCAAGTCTCCTCAATAATTGGATTAAACAATAACAAGCAAACTTTAAAACTAATCGCATTAGTCTTTACTGATAGTATGACTATGAATAAGGATGAATCAATTACAATAATAGGTTCACAAGGGTAGATAAGATTTTGGTATAATGTAAATTGTTGGAAATTTTTTCAAACTTTGATTTCCCACAACATGGCTCCAATTTATTCTTTAAGCTTAAATCCATCTGAAACTTTATTAATATCATGTGCATTTGATAATTGTATCAATGTAGCAATGAAATTAGATTAAGAATGGATTATCAAATAAATAATTAATGTTGATATTCATGGATTGAGACTATGCTTTATTAATGATAGCTATTTTGTTTTTCAACCGATAGATTTAAAAATTTAAGTTTATTAGTATTAAAGTTAAGAGATCATTTTTGTTAAAGTTAAGGAGATTGCTATTTAGAGGTAATCATAACATTTAGAGACCTCTTTTCTCAATATAATGCAGCTAATGATATTCTACTTTAAAAAAATGGATAATTTCTCTACATAATTAGTGGTTTTTTAAATATCGAATAGCTAAGTTTGTCTTCATTATCGTTTTCAAGTAGTAATATTTGCAGTACACTTAACAATACCGGGGATTATCTGGTTGTGTTAAACAATTTAGAAAATTAATTTATTATATCTATGTTAAAATAATTCTGAAATTTAAAATTATTACTTCTTTGAAATACTATTGTTTTATGCATATAAGGACTCTAATTTAAAATTTTCTTGATTTCATGAATTTTTTTAACGAATATTTAAATTTCCATTGCAGAATTAATGCACTTAAATTCAATTATTGAAATTATAGGAATTCTTCAAAATTAGAAAATTAAATATAAAGATAGAAATCGGCTGTGCATTTAAACAAAAATTATTCTAAATTCTTTTTACTAAAGAAATTTATGAAATCAGAATTATCAATTAAATTTGTGAATAACTATAATAATAAATTATATATAGGTTAATTTAATAATACCATTCACTAAAAATGATATTCATCTTTGAATCGATAAATACTAATATAGTTGGATTGAATTTTGCATAATTATCTAATTATTTAGAAATGTAAATTAAATCTAAGAACATTTACTTGAAAATACTTTAAAAATAGAATTTATTCAATAAAATGAAAAGATGGAATAATTGAAGTATTGGAATAGCGAGATGATTAAAATCTTATTATTGATGATAATTTTAATAATCTTTGTGAAATTTTTGTTATCCAAATGGTCAAATATGAATCAATAGATGTTGTATTTAATGACAAATTTTTTTGAATGTATATTTAGAAATATTTTGATTTGAATCTGCCTTGGAGATTCTGAGATTTAAAGTTATGTAATCTGATTGTAAATGTTAATTCATTAATATAAGCTAATTTTATAGGTGAAAGAAAAAGTAATGGGAATTTATTAAATGACAAAAATTGACCCAGAGACTCTTTATAAAAGTTGATTATTTTATATAAATTTAAAAAATATTATATAATAAACAGTATTGACAAGTTCACTAGAAAATCATAATTTTTAAATGAAATGTAATTATTTTTATTTAATATTTTATATGTCACTTAAAAGAATAAAGAAAGAATGGGATGATCTTTCAAAAGACTTACCACCTAATTGTTCTGTTTGTCTTTTTGATAAATAAGATTATTTTAAATGGATAGCAACTATTACAGGAGCTGAAGGATCTTTATATTGTGGAGGCCGTTTTGAACTCCAAATTGAAATTCCTCAAGACTACCCTTTCAGACCTCCTAAGATTCGATTTTTAACTCCAATATACCATCCAAATATTAATTCTTAGGGGCAATTAAGCTTAGATGTATTAAAAGATTAATGGTCTCCAGCTTTGAAAATAAGTAAACGTAATGAAGTATTTATTAAAATTATAGTCCTATTGATTATTTGTGAAGTTTTGGAAGATCCTAACCCAGATGATCCATTAGATCCAGATATTGCAAAAATTTATAAATCCAACAAATAACAATTTGTAATTACAGTATAAGAATGGATACAAAAATATGCATTATGAAATAGTTTTTCATAATTATAATAATTATTGCTATTTTCGAAATTTAAATAGCTTAAATTTTATTACAATTATTTAAAAAAATCTTAATTAATTGTAAACAAATAAAATAATTTATTTGAATCTTTCTTTTATATATAATCTCCTACAATTCATAAACATATTTTATAATTATCCCAAAAATCAAGTTTCTTATTAGTGAATATAAGAAATATATACAAAAATGCAGATTATATGATTGAATGGAGAACTAATTCATATAAAAGGTAAAAAAAATTAAAATCATATATTGGAAAAAACAATTCCAGATCTAATTATTGAAATTTAAATTTGATTTAATTATACTTTTATTACTAACTTTACTCTGGAATAAGTAGATAATCCCGTTTTAAATTGAATAATAATGATTATTTATGAATTTATTTAGAAAAAATGATACACAATAAAATATTAAGTTGTTAATAATTTTTCAATTTTTATATTTAATTTCTAAGGTATATTTATCAATTACAAATATTTTAATATAATTTTCATTTTAAATAATGAATAATTATTTAAGTAGCTAAATAATAGAAAAATGTTAAACTTAATAATTTCATCAAGATATATCGTTATTTATCAATTGATAATTTCTGAATTTTATAAATTAATTCCTTTATGTGTTAATTCCTTTTAGCAATAATCTATTGAAAATTTATTAGTAAAACTCGAAAAAGTCTGAACTAAGATACCTAAAGAGAGCTTATTAGAATAAATTCTAAAATTTTCCTAGATTTTTCTTAAGTAACCTATGAATAATTATAGAATAAGAAAATTTATAATTCTTTGAAAATAAAATATAAATAACTCAATAGAATTATAACTATATTTAATTGAATATAAAGATTAGAGGTTTTTAAATAGATCCTAATTGGATTACAATTTTTTTTTTTATAACTTAATGGTACTTAAGGCAAGTTAAACCTAATCAGTTTTCAGTATTTGAGCCGAATGAATTACTCATTTTANTAAGCTTAGATGTATTAAAAGATTAATGGTCTCCAGCTTTGAAAATAAGTAAACGTAATGAAGTATTTATTAAAATTATAGTCCTATTGATTATTTGTGAAGTTTTGGAAGATCCTAACCCAGATGATCCATTAGATCCAGATATTGCAAAAATTTATAAATCCAACAAATAACAATTTGTAATTACAGTATAAGAATGGATACAAAAATATGCATTATGAAATAGTTTTTCATAATTATAATAATTATTGCTATTTTCGAAATTTAAATAGCTTAAATTTTATTACAATTATTTAAAAAAATCTTAATTAATTGTAAACAAATAAAATAATTTATTTGAATCTTTCTTTTATATATAATCTCCTACAATTCATAAACATATTTTATAATTATCCCAAAAATCAAGTTTCTTATTAGTGAATATAAGAAATATATACAAAAATGCAGATTATATGATTGAATGGAGAACTAATTCATATAAAAGGTAAAAAAAATTAAAATCATATATTGGAAAAAACAATTCCAGATCTAATTATTGAAATTTAAATTTGATTTAATTATACTTTTATTACTAACTTTACTCTGGAATAAGTAGATAATCCCGTTTTAAATTGAATAATAATGATTATTTATGAATTTATTTAGAAAAAATGATACACAATAAAATATTAAGTTGTTAATAATTTTTCAATTTTTATATTTAATTTCTAAGGTATATTTATCAATTACAAATATTTTAATATAATTTTCATTTTAAATAATGAATAATTATTTAAGTAGCTAAATAATAGAAAAATGTTAAACTTAATAATTTCATCAAGATATATCGTTATTTATCAATTGATAATTTCTGAATTTTATAAATTAATTCCTTTATGTGTTAATTCCTTTTAGCAATAATCTATTGAAAATTTATTAGTAAAACTCGAAAAAGTCTGAACTAAGATACCTAAAGAGAGCTTATTAGAATAAATTCTAAAATTTTCCTAGATTTTTCTTAAGTAACCTATGAATAATTATAGAATAAGAAAATTTATAATTCTTTGAAAATAAAATATAAATAACTCAATAGAATTATAACTATATTTAATTGAATATAAAGATTAGAGGTTTTTAAATAGATCCTAATTGGATTACAATTTTTTTTTTTATAACTTAATGGTACTTAAGGCAAGTTAAACCTAATCAGTTTTCAGTATTTGAGCCGAATGAATTACTCATTTTAATTCTTAATATAATATTTAATCTAAATTATAACTTATTTGAATATTGTAAGGTATAAGCAAATAGATCTGCTAAATATTTTATCTATTTATCATAGTTGTATTGCTATTTTTATAAGGAAAATTTAATTAAATGTAAATGATTTTAAAAAATTTGAATTAAAACTAATCAATTATCATATCTTATTTCTTAAATTTTCTTAAAATCCTCATTCATTTTATCGTGTTCTCTATACATTTCCATCTATGTACCAACCTTTTAACCAATTTGATTATACTCACGCTTAGCTGTACAGATTACAACAATAGGATTATTTGCATGTTGATAGCAACTCATATCTTAAAATAAAATAATATGAAATTTAAAATATTTTAAAAAATATTCTCCTTATTGTATATTTTATGTTTGCAAAAAATTTCAATTTCTATATTATTTTATAATTGTAGTATGAATAAAAGTATTCTAATATATTTGTTAATTGTAAATTCTGCTTAGACGAAGAAATAATTACACTTTTCAATGTTCCAAATAGTGTTACCATACCTACAGACCTAGATACTATTTTCACTATAATAAGTGAATTAAGCATTATCATAAAATCCTTTAAACAAATCTACCATTTTCTGCTTTATTTCGTTTTATTCTTATAATAATATTCAACATCTAATAAATAATACATTTATATATTATATAATTTAATAATCACTACAAAATTTACATTAAATTTAATAATTATTATGAGAACACCTCTTCTAATTCCTAATCTAATCCTCAAATGCTTCTCTAAATTGTATACTTTTCCTTAAGACAATGAAATTTTCTGTTATTTTAATTATTAAAAAGATTCATTTTTTATTCATTTTTAAGCACTTGTAAAAAGTAATAAAAATTAGTATTAATATTAATAAATAAATTGTACTTAACATCCTGAAACCCCATTATCTCTGATCTGTATCCCCCCTCATAAATGTTAAAGAAAACTTTGTGCAGAATGCCAATACTAACATGGTGCAGATATGAAATTAATCAATTAATTAATTTTTAGAGCAGGTGACTAAAAAAATATAAGGTTATAAGAAATGAATAAAATAAACTTCGTGTGAAGTTAAAATAGCTTATTACTTATACAGAAATTACTGTGAAGAAATTGTGTGAAAAATTATCTTAATCGATTGAATAGATTTTTAATTAAAGATAATAAGAAGATGAAAAATATATTTAGCTGCTCAATAAAAATCCCAACTTTGCTGAATCCTCATATGCAGATTTGGAAAAATTAGTTTAAATCTTAAATGGTAAAAATTTAAATGATGGGAACACTCAATTATAAAATTTTAATAACTAATTAGAATAAGAGGTTTAAGCTTTTACCTAAAAGATTAAAGAATAAATAAAAGAAATCTCTTCAATATCTAAGTGATTAATAAATAATAATCTATATAGAATTAATCAATCTATATTTAACAGGAACGTAGAGGACAAAGAAATATAAAGTTTCATTGGAATTGTGATAATTTCAAGTTGACCAGAACATAATTCTCAATAGCTTTAACAGATAATGAGGAAATATAGTAGATAAATATTGAGAATGTAACCTTATAAAATTTAATAATAAGTGATAAGGTCAAAGATATTTCAGTGATGAATAATCTAGAATAAATAAATAACCTCAATTGGTCTGGAAATTATGAAAAGAATAATTATAAGATTGGTAGATGGAAGGCTACCTGGAAAGGTGAAAATTTGGTAATTAAATTATATGTAGACGGAAAAAATCAGGGCTATGGAAAGATTTAATATAGAATTATTGGAGGTAGAATTTTTAGTTATAAGAAATAGTGAAGCTTAGGCATTTGAAATCGGCATATATGATAATGACATTAGAAAAGGCACGTGGCAGATTATCTATTAAGATCAAAAGATGTATTTTATTTACTTATAAGATTTTAAGTGGAGGAGGTGAATACAATGAAATTGGCAAAAATAAGGAAAATGGATTGATTTATTTGAAAATTTTTTTGAATTTGCTTAAGTAACTTTTAGTGGGGAATATAATACGAATGGTATAAACGTAGGTAGATGGGATATTATGTTTAGATATGAAGAAGAATTTAAAAACATGTTAATGTTATATAAGTTAAAAAGGGAAATATATAGTGGTGGTGGATCATATGATTTAGAAGGAAATTAGAAAAAGATTGGATAATGGGTTGAATTGGATGATTACTTTGATTATCTTAGAGGACTTGCGTACAATGGTGAATATAATATAAAAGGTTTAAAAACATGTATTTGGCTGAAAATGGATATAAAGTATAATATAAAAAAGGAGAAAAGAAATATGATGATTGAAAATAACAACACATTCATATTTTAAATCCTTTTATTATCAAAATTTATTATAATATATAAAGTATAAAAAAAAATACTTTTAAATCTTTATTTTATAATTCAAACAATAAAAGATTTTCAAGTATTTTACAGTTTATAAGATAAAAAGATTGAATAGAAGTTAGTTCAGAAAAGCTAATTGATTAATGTTTATTATGTAAAGAAGATTGGATTTAGGATGAATACTTCTACTAAAATTGTAATCCAATTTGATGAAATAATTAATTTAAGGATAGAACAATATAATGATGGAAATAAATTCCCTATGACGTTTGTTTTAATTCTAAATTTCAGTGTAGTAAATGTAATAGAGATTCCTCAAATTGTTAAATTGGTTAATGTTTGAATTAGCATCAATCACAAGTTTAGATGATTATTTTATCAATTTTATTGATAATTATGATTATTAAACTGTTTTAAAATAGATTTCTTTGTATTATTTGCTTTAGATATTGATTAAATTCACTATTTAATTAATATACAATAGTTAAAATTACTCTAGTGATTAATATATTTTATACTGTGTAAGAAATATTTGAATTAAGGAGTATCTCAAAAAAAATTCTTAGGATTCATTAAAATTGCAACCTAAAAGGATTATTAGTATATTTGGATTTCATAAATTAAAATAACTTCTAAGTATTAAATTTTATTGAAGAATCTTAGGGAAAATATTTCCATTCTTAAATCAATTATTAATTGAGTATTGATAAATAAATAAAATGAATTCCTTTGTGTAATGATGGAATCATAATAACTGGATGAGATTTGCGATAATAAAAATAATATTTAATTTATGGTTGTTATGAATGTTAATTTAGTAGTTTATAATGGATTTTAATTTATATTTAAACTTATTATCAAGATAATATATAATTGATGTAAATTAAGTATTAATAATAATAATAATGTGGTGGACTTAATAATAAATCTTAAAACCCAATTTTATTACAGGTTAGGGTTCCTGTTCTTCTAATTAAGTATTATATTAGTGAGGTAGTTTTCAAATCATGAAATTTTATACAAAATTATAATGGGTTAATAAATTGATACATTATAATAGGATGATGAGAAAGGAAATATTATAGGTTGGTGTAGAGAAACAATTGAAAAGTTGAATGAGAAATTTTTTTGGAGAAAATAACATGAGGATGGCGATTAAAAAATTGTTAAATATCAATGGATTTGGCATTATCTAAAAGTAAAGTTAATGATGAAGAATGGTAATCGACACATTCTTTATAACCAGGATATTTAATATATTGTTATTATGTTATTTATGGTAGAATGCAACAATTATCGTAACTTTAAAGGATGAAGAAATTGAATATATTGTTAGAATATATGATGAAAAAGCCAATTTGTATGATTAAATGGGGGATGAGATATTTTGGTTGGAATTTTTACTATGATGAAAGAATTAAAGCAGTTCTAAAGGTTAATATACTACTCCATACAATTAAGAAGATATTATTCATGATTTCAATGATTTCTTATATCCTGAAATTATTATACTATACCTAGATTTTCAACTACATAAACATTTCGTTCAATAATTCTTATTTAAATGATAAATGATTTTTAATTATAAGGATTATTTTAATATATTTTAGAATAGATTTAATCATAATGTACTATATTTTTTTTACATAATTACATGTAGATTTTAAATTATATACATGACTTGTTACATAAATAATTTATTATAAATTATATAACTTTATAATTGATAGTTGTTTAGAATAAAATTTTATAATCTACAGATAATAATTAACGTAATTTTTCTGCTTAGAAAATTACAGATATACTATTATAATCATTAACTAATTTATTAGAAAGAATCTATCCTATTTAAAAAAGATCAGAAATGATTGATATATTTGATTTAGATATTGCATTTAAATGTTTTAGTAGTATTTTTTAGAAAGAAAATTTTAAGGATTAAAAGAATATAAGAATAATTTAAAAGAACTAAATGTATAATAAATATGGAATGTAAGAATAACTAAACAAACAGTAAATGATATTAGAATGGTTAAATGAAAAGAAGATTTTTAAATATTATATGTTGATTCAGGTATACTTATTATATTTATATATTTTATTTACAATTCGCATTTATAGATGTGGAGAATTCTTTAAATTTCTTATTTAAAGAAAAAATTATTTGGATACCTAATCTAAAAGAAATATAGGATAGTTTAGAAAAAGCAGAATATGAACATAAATTAGCTATTTACAAATTATTTAAAGATTTTTCAAATTGTTTAGAGAAAGAATGGTTAGAATATTTAACTGATGAAATATGTAATAGAGATCTTAAATAAGTAAGTAAAGATGAACTGGATTTATTATTAGATATAGCTAAATCAAATCATAGATTTAAAGAAGATTATTGGAATGTATTAAAAATGGATATTTTAATTAAACATTATTTGAATTTTATTTTAGCATAAAATATAGAATAAGTGTTATATCTATATTATGGGAATTATTAGTTTGTTAATTTTAGAGTTGTTAAGAAAAAGATTTAGTTTTTAAATGGTTTAGTACATTATCAAATTAAGATGGGTAATCTTAATTAACATCAATGGTAGAAATTTCAGAACTAAAGATTTTTTATTGAGAAAAAGTAATGATTTAGCTCATTTGACTGAAGAAAGCTTTAATTGTCTCAAACTGTATTTTCTACAATTAAATATGTAAGTTTTGGATTTAATGTTATATGGTAAACAATATTAGAATTAATTAGCTATTGAATATTTTCATTCATTTAAAACAAATATTGAAAAATTATAAAATAAATTATAAGAAAAAAAAAATTAAATTAAAAATTATCTAGATGTTTATTAGAATATATTATAGATAAGAGTGAAATTAATGAAGTTGGTAATTTTAAAAGTTAAATGCTTTATCTTAAGGAAAAAAATTATCAATTTAAATTTAATATGAAATTAGTTAATAAAGAAGATTTATAATATAATATCATAAATATTAATATACAATAAAAATAAATGATAATTTATATATTTAACCCTATTAAGGAGGGATATAAATCATAATCGGTGGGGTTTCTACCTCTTTTGTTACTTCCATTTTCTAGGCTTCAGCTTGTTTTTCTGTTTGAAAATTTTTTCAAAGTCATCAACTAATTTAATTTTTTATCCGCATAATTATTTATTTCTTCTAACTCTGCTTTCACCCATTCCTATTTCCTACCAACTTCTAAGAACCAAGGCTGAGTGGTTAAATCAGTGGCCTTTTCATATTATAATCATATGCTTTCCCTTTCTTCTATTTAAAGCTCCTAATAATCTGAGAGAATATTCATTGATCTCAATTAAACCTATTAAAAGACTCCATTAATTTATAGTTTTATAGCATCATAGCTTTCAACATAGCAATAAGCTGTTGATTGAAGTTTTTGGCATAGCTTAAGAATCATTAGAATACATCTCAAATTTTTGGTTCCAATTCATAATTTAATTTTTAAATTTATATAATGATAATTAAACTATTGTTGAATTAAGATTTGCAATAAGTAACGTCATTAAATTAGAATGGGATGCTATTGGTTTAAATTGTCTTAAAGGGGATATAAAATTTACAGAAAATGGAAAGATGAAAAAAGGATGAAATAATTTTGGTTTTTAAAAGATAAGTAAATATGCATAAAAAATTCCATTATTATAAAGTGATAGTTTATCAGAATAAGCTAAAGTAGTATTTGCAGAAATCTTCAGTGAATATTCAACTGATGGTACTTATAACTGGATGTACTGGTAATCCATGTAGTATTGAAAATGCTAATATTCAAAGAACTTTTGAATAATATGTTATATTATAGAAGTTATTTAATAAGAGGAGTTAGAATAACTTTACCAGAAATTGATGCTTAATAATTAGCAAGAGGATAGATTGTTTAAAATTAAGAATATTTAGATTTATTATTTGAACTTCTATAATATTCTAGTAATGAAGTTCAAGAAAAAACTTGGTATTTATTAAGAAGTTTACCACCTTCTTCTTAATTGATTAAATAGATATTAAAATTTAAGAATATTACTTAACCATCGTTTCAATCTTAGTTTGTAGTCATTATAGTTTATATATTATTTAATTTCTTATGATGATTATAAGCTTTAATATTTCTTAAAACTAAAAGATAAATGGATGAGTAAATTTTTGTAATAATTTTTTTAAAGAATATTAAGGTAAGAGTGTTAGTATAGTTAAATAAATGATATGTATATTTACTTTATCATAAATTGGTAAAGAAATATTATCATTTTTATGAAATAAATTTTAAAATAATGTTGTAAATGGTTTTGCTGCTTAGAGATCTAATTTATATAAGTCATCAAGATGAATTTTAATAATTAGTTTATATATTAAAGGAAAGTAGATTAGGTGATTATATAATAGAAAAAATAAATTAATTTTATTCCAATTTTAATTAATCTTATATAAGAATTATTAAAATGTAATGAATTAGAATAAGAAGATAGATAAATAATAAAACAAAGTATAATAATTATAATCGTAATCTAATTGAATAATTAAGATTTATTAGCAAAAAGTATTGAAAATATAGAGTTTTTAAATAAATATTTTTAGTAGCATATTTACATGAACATCTTATACATTAAGAAATTTATCAAGCAGAGCAATTTAAGTACTTTGTCTTGAAAGTTTAAAAAAATAATTAACCTAATAGAATGCTGTTCTAATAATTGAAAATAATGTTAAATACTTAAGGTAATTCAGCATAATATTAGGAATTTATAATTTAATTATGTGCAATTGAAATTGAAGAATCATAATAATACATTGATTATTAAAAATTAAGTGAATAAATGTTATAAAACTTAATTAATTATAAAAGTTAAAAAAATAGATAAAAAATACACCTACTGATAAAATATTAGTTGGTTTATTAAATTTATTAACAAAATTATATAGATTTATTAAATAACCAATTGATTGTAGAATATTTTATCAGGTAGGACAGGCTTTAGAGAGAATTCTTAAAGTCCTTATATGCTTATATATGAGAAAGTTTAAAAAGATTTAATATCATTAATGGATAAATATAATGCAAAGATTATATAATTAATTATATAATTTTCAAATAAAAATTATCTTGATTTAATGTATTTTAAAAAATTAAATAAAATAGTTGATTTATTATTAATCTGTGCTGAATCTAGAACAAATAAACATATTACTAAATTATTATCAACTTTATTTATTATCAGCCAATTTTGTAAATCTATTATGACCTGATTTGTATTATATAAT
>CAJJDN010000100.1:370127-383060 GCA_905182985.1 Paramecium sonneborni | reverse complement strand
TACCAACCTGAAAATTTTACTTATCATTAAAAATAAGCAGATTTAGTTCTTTTTACATTCATCCTCTGTTATTTTTAAACAATCTTATAGTATGATAAATATTATTGCTCTTATTTAAACATCATTTGAAGTTGCATTCTATCTAGTGCATGCTGCTTCTGTATTTTATTATTTTTGATTAAATAAATATTAGCATAATTAAGGAGCTTAAACTTCTTTTTAAATTACTTACAATTTTTTTCTTATTGATCATAAATGATTTAAAATTCATTGAAATTAGAATTGAATATTTTCAAAAAGGAAATAAATAAACCAAAAATATCGGCTTTTAAGCCTTTCTGTATATAAAAAATCCCTTCGAGCTTTTAAAAAGCAATTTAAGACTAAAACAATTATGAAGTATATATTAATTTACATATTATATATGATAAGAAATAAATAGGAAATTCTTTAATACAGAAATAGCAATTTTAATAAATGAAAACAACAATGAAGCATACTATTAAATGAAATTCATAATGGAAACTATAAGTCAATTAATTTAGGATTGAGTTGCATTTTTAGATGGCTGTTGCTGCTAATAAAAGAGCAAATAAATTTTCCCAAAAAATGAGAAACCATATTTGGATATGGGTATTTAAAAATAAATAATGTTTTATTTAGGAACACAATTAGTACATAAAAAATTAAAAATGATATTGAAGAATAATAACTTTATAAAAAATCAATTGATTCTTATAACAAATTAATTTAAATAAATCCAAATTTTTATTCGGTGTATTTCAATAAGGATAATATCAAAGTAAATTTAGTAATTTATTTGAGGGAATTCCTTAAATTTAAAAATTAGTTAAATATATTATTAGGTATAAAACGCATCGATGAAGCAATTAAAGCTCAAAAAAATAGCAATTTTAATGAAAGCAAATAATCATTAAGTATATTGCACTTACAGTAGTTATATATAAATAAATCAAATCTATATGCAACTGCATTAATATATAAAAATTTGTAATACATCAGAGATGATTTCCAACTTTATAGGGAAGTAATTAATGCCTAATGAAAAGCAATATTACATACTGTAGAATGGATATTTTAATAAAAGTATTAGAACTATTTAGCAATTAATTCAGATCTTAAATTGATGTACATAAAATTCAAAGATATGAAAAAGCTATAGAGGGCTTTAAAAAGCCAAAAAAATAAATTCAAATGCTCGTGAAATCTATTACAGCAAGGGTATTTTACTAATAATTACTTATAAGAGTTACATTATAATCAGGGTTATTTAACGTTTTATAGATGAATAGGAACGAAATGAAGAAGCCATAGCTTCTTACAAATTAGCATTTAAAATAAACCAAAACAATATTGATACAATATGAACATTAGAAAGCATCATTATATCTATTAAACTATCTTCATAAATACAATGTATTCTACTTTTATATTGTAAATTCTCTCTAATATAATAAGGAAGCAATAGATTGGTTTCAAAAATATATTTCAATAAGTCTGAATGATTATAAGTTTTATTAATTAAGGGTATGTTTCATTAAATAAATAAAATTTTTAAGAGTTTCTTTAATGAAACAATTTCTAATTTTGTAATGAAATCGCAAAATTTCGAGTTACCAATGATTCTTGCAAATTTGCAATAGAATAATACCATCTTTCGTAAAACCAATTATAATATTGGTATTTTTATAAATTCAATTATAGGACCTTCTTTCAACTGATAACAACAGTCTAATATTATACCGAAAAAGCAAAGGTTTGAAGAAACGAAATATAGCTTAATTTTAAATAGAATTTTTCATTTACATAATTTCATGTAAATATTTTTGTTATCTTAAAACAGTTTAGGATTTATTGTGAAGTGTTTTATAAGCTAATCTTGTTTTTATCTAAGAATTAAATTTCTCTAAACTGAAACATTATTGATAATTGTTTTTTATCAGGGATTTATTTTATCAATTATTGCTATATACAGATATAAATTATACTAATCTTAAATTATTTTTATTAAGAAAATATTCGTTACTAAAATTCTAACTAGACAAATATAAAAATAAATAATCAAAATCATATTTTTAATTCCATAATATTCTTTACAGGTTTTAATTGGGAAAGGGTTCTTCTATTATTTTTATTATTTTGAATCTTCATTAGAAATGCTAAACAATTTCTTCATTAAACTTTTTTTTAATTTACATAAGATAGTATATAACTAAAACCCTAAATTGATTAATATAACCGAAAGCAACATATATTTGTGAAACCAACCTAGTATGATTTAAATATCATAATTAATATAAGTTTGCATAAAATCCTCCACAACATTATTTTCATCTTCGCATTACTCATATCCTTTAATAAAACAAATAGGTTGGCATTAATTTAAATTAGCTGAAAACTTATATTACATAAACTACAATTAAAAGCACAATTAAACTTATGCAATTCAAATCTGATGAACAATATTTATATAATTTGATAAATTGGTGCATCAGTTATTGGACAATCTATACATAATTTAATATTTACTAATTTATTCATCATTAATTTAATAATATCCTGAAATACATTTGCGTTTTAAACCGTTGATTATTCTATTCATTTAATAATCACAACTTAAGCAACCAATTTTGCTTCATCAAAAAAGTCTAAAAAAGATGAGTGACATTTAACACATTAGTATATAGAATCTGAGTAAAAATAACCTAATTAACTTTTACAAGTAGATCCAATAAGATCAACATTATAAGCAATCATTAACACTTGGACCATCGCAGATTCCGTGTCGTTTATCAAAATTCAAACATTTAGTTTAAGAAAAATAGAATAATATTCAGTTAAACATAAAAATTATCCATCCACTAATATTCTATTATCATTGCTAATACAATCAAAAAAATATCAAAAATTTAAATATTATTTGCATTCTTAGGACAATTTAAGCATAGATTTGCCTCTTCATATTAATTCTGTTTACAAAAACATCCCAGTTAGCTTTTGATTTATGTTGATTTACATGTTGTGTAATTAATTAATAAAAGATATATATTCTAAACAAGAATCACTACACTACAAGGTGTACAAGAGAAATTTCTGAATTCACAAACATTCTGATTATGAAAATTTTATAACACTTTTATATGTACTATTCCATTATAAACAGTGATATTCATCAATGCAATCCAAACAATATGGTTAACAATAATGAACTACAACAATATAATTATAGAAGCCACAATATGAAAAAGTGTTCATTATTTGATCAAAAATATTCTAAAAACACGGTTACAGTATTTTGAGAGTGAGTTTCATTTCTATAAGTATTTTATTTATCTTAGATACAAGAAATATATTGTTATGAACCAAAAATCGTTTTTATTAATGGAGGATTAGATTCGATTGTAAATATGAATTATCCATCTGATGGAAATTAAGGACCATCTCTTAATGTTAGATTTCTGTTAATTGTCAGCGTAAGAATTTATGAAAATTTTGAAAAGACTTTATTTTATCACTTTTTGATAAGTTTTTGATCTTTATTAATACTTAATTATTAAATATTCTAGTGATATTTCTTTCTTTAATAAATTCAGCTCAAGTAAAATAAGATGTAATTCAAAGTATTATTTTAATTTAAAGAGAAATCTTAATTGTAATAGAGCATTTAAAACTACATAGGGCAAGTTAATTTAATTAGGTATTTAATGATAAGCCATAAAATGTGAGATTAATCGAGCTTATCTTAGACTCTATCCTTTGTTATTGCTTTGTTTTTAAATAATTATTTCTATCCTTCCTTTCTATTTTTTAATTGATAATTATGTTTAGGATGTTAGTTTTAGGCTTAAAGGTGAAGAATAAAAATACTTCATAGACATTTTTAAGGCTTAGGATTTATTAGAACTTCTTTCTATTATTATTATTTATGTTAATTAACTAGCCATCAATAAATAATTATATTAATTGTCTAAATTAAAATTGCTATAGTGTTTAGTTAATTTAAATTTATTATCCACTCACATATAATCATACATTTTTGGTTAAATATCTTCTAAACTTTAAATTCTAAATTGAATACCATTGTTTAGACTAAAAAGAGAAGATATTTTTTTAATTTGGGAAAAAATATTTTGACAATTCAAAAAAATAAAATGATTACACACTATTGATGTAATTAATGATGATAAAAAATTTATTTTGATACCGAAATAATTTCTTGATTTTCAAAAAGAATTATTCATCAGAAACTAATAATATGTATATATGTGAGTGGATTATATGGATTATATGGAGTAAAATTTGATCTATTTTTAATTTTATGTATTTATTATTGCCTTATCTAAAAATTTGTCTCATTATAGAGTATTATATTATGAAAAAAGTTATATGAAAGTTATTCTTAATTAGAACCATATATAATTGAAATATTCACTTATTTCAAAGAAGAGTAAATTATTGAAATAAAAATTAAAAAGTATCAGATCTAATACATTGATTTTATACCTCAATTTTAAAAAATTATATCTGTGATTATTTAGAGGCACTATTTTATTATTTATATCTTCATAATATATAGATAAATGAATTCCTAAAGATATTACTTCTTAATGATTGCTCATTCCTGATTGATTTACATAATAATAACCTAGAGAATTTCTAATATCTTTCCTTTATTTATTTTGAATGTAATATAAGTAAGGTTTATTCTCCTTGTTAAATTCAACGTTCCTCTCTAATAGAATCTCTCAAGTTATCTCCTTTTAAACTCTTCAAAATTAACAAACTTCATAAAATAGTACGAATTTTGAGTGAGCATAGTTCTTTACAAAGTTATTATCATTATTTTGTTTTTAAAGTATTTTTAACTAATATATATTAATAGATATTATCACATTCATATTTGTAGAATCAAGTATTCATCCAAGCAGCAAATTCAATTGTTAGAAGCTTAGATCGATGATTATACATTATCCTTGAAACAAATTTATCTAACAAATTTTAATTCTCTTGCAATAACTTGTGAGTATCTATTAAACTTGGTCCTTGGATAAGTGCTATAGAGTCTTATAAATCAGATGTTAAAATCAACTAAGAAAAGATCATCAAGTAAAGTATTTTACCTCAATATTATATAAGCACAATTAATTATAACTCCTAATAGTATTATATTTTTTCTACTCCTTCCAATGTTTCAAACTTATTTTCATGTTATGAATGAGATATTTTGGCCAATGTAATTTATTCTGCTGTCATTAACCATTCCTTATCTAGGTTCTAATGAATTATTTATGATTATTTCTAATATTTATTAAAGTATTGATTCTCCTTTTACAGATTTAATACCAAACAATTTTTACTACATCTTGAATTACTTCATTCTCTAAATATATTTATCAATTTTATCTCTAGAAAACATATCTCATATGCTAACTTTATTGGCATATTTATACTCATCAGAATAGATGATTTAAGAAACATTTCAAAACCTATTGGCCACCTTATTAGTAAATTCATTTGTATCTTCCACCTCCACTAATATTAATTAACAATTTATATTTTTCTGTTATTGTAAATATACTTGAAAGTTCCCCTTTTCCAGTCATCATAGTATTCACCCATTTCAAATACTTAGGCTGAACTAAATATATATAAACTTTTAAAAATTACCATCAATATTTATGAATGAATTCATATCGTGTACCTTACTTTCATCCATTGTAATATTCTAATATTTCCACTAAATTTCAATATATCCAACAATTCCTTTAAAACCTTTCCATAAGTTTTCTCGTTTAATAGTAAGAGAACAAATATAATTCAAAACTAAATAATTTTTTATCAAATATTTTTCTTTAATAACTAAATAGATAGATTATAACTGATATATAATACTAAAAAGTATGAGCTTTTTTAAGCTTATAAAAATATATCATCATGTTTATGATATTATAAAATGAAATAAATTTGAACTTTTGTATTGTAATTTGAATATTAAAATGAATTTCACAACAAGTTTATCATTTATAAATCTTGTTTCCATGCGTTGATTCTAAACCCATTTTTATATTCAACACTGTAAAATTTACTTTAATCATATAAATACAGTATTACCTTGTAAATTAATTTTTTGAATTTAAATACCACATACCATGCTTCATACCATTTTCATCATATAATCCTCCATCTCTAATTCAATATTATTTTTATTATACGTGAAGATTTAAGTAGAGCCATCTTCACCTATGTCCATATAATCCCATTAGCCAATTTTTTATCCATTTCTATAATTTCCAAAAAATATTAAATTTTTTGAACTATAATTTAAGTTCAATAATACGATAATTTGTAAGATGATCCACATTATTCTTCTAACCATAAATTTTATTTTCGACCATCCATATCATACAAACCACCAAAGCTTTTTATTAAAATTCATTCTTACATTGGCCTAAATTTATAATAATCTTAATTTGAGCTCTATTTTATTTCCCATTTACCAAATTTCTTTCCATTTTTATATTCACCTTTATATATTGTAATCATGTCAGAACTACTAAATTAAGTTTAAAGTTTACAATCCACAATTTTTAACTATTTCAACCCATTCACCATATTTTATGCTATTTTAGTTAAAAAATCCTCCCCCTCTAAATTATTCATTATTTATATTACATAATTTAATAATACAATTTTTTTTGGGGCTATAATTATAAAGTATCCCATCTACCTATTTTTAAACCATCTTTATATTCTCCAAAGTTAATAAGACAATCTTATTAATCAAAATAATAGCTATTAAATCTTAAATCAATATACTTATCTTGATATGATTATAATTCTAACCATATACCTTATTTAATTCCATTTTCATCATATTATCCACCACCCCTAATTTTTTATAAATTTTCAATACATCTTTTTTTCGATATATCTAAAACAACCTATAATCCAATTTCCTACTTTTTTGCCTTGATTATAGTTTCCCTTGCTCTATATCTAATCAAAACTAGTTTTGTAATCTAAAATACTAAGATGAATTGACTAAATTATTTTCTATCCAAAATCCGTCCTTTTTTTCATTCATATCAAATTATCCTCCTCCACTATATAGTTAATATTTATTTATTTACATAATTTAGAATTATTTTGAATTGAATATAATTTATCCATCATCTTCTTGATGTACATTACAATCTTCTTGCATTTTCTAATCTTTTTGAAAATTTTATTAAAATTTATTTTGAATTGGATTGCTAGTAATTATTATATAATACAAGCCCTAAAAACTTGATGAATCTATTGAAGAATCATCAGGTGTCATATAATTTTAGCTTGATGATCTGCTGTAACTAAAATTTATAAAATAAAAATTACTTATGAGAATTTTAAATATATTAATCATCTTAAAGTTGTAAAGTGTCCCATCTTCCTATCTTTTTACCAAGTAGATAGTCACCTTAATAGCTAATTTTCATATCACTAAGTATTAATAAGAAAAATACTCATTAAAGTTTTCATGTAATTCCATCCATTTACCTTGTTTAAATCCATTTTTATCGAAACATCCACCACCACTAAGGATAAAAATAATTTTGATACATAATTGCGAAATCATCTTGGCCCTCCTCTTAGTAATATGTCTACCACTTATCAATTTTTACTCCATCTTAATAAAATCCATGATAAGTTATTTAATGACTATTAATTATTAAAAATACAAACTTTTCAAAATTAGAATGTATTTCAACCCAATCCCCCTGTTTTATTCCATTTTTATCAAAGCAACCAGTCCCCCTTTTTAGCATAAAATTACTTACAATTTCACAAATTCATCTTCTTTATAAAGTCGATACATAGTTTCCCATTTTTAACATTTCTTCCCCTCTAAATATTTACCAATAGATATAACAGAAAATCTATCAATAATTAAATAATTAAACTTAAATGAAAATTATTCTATCTCTGTCCATAACCCTTGTTCTAACCCATTTATATCATAACAACCTCCACCACTGAACTACTTATAATAAATTATACATCATTTAATATTGATTCATTTCAGTTGAACCCTAAATAATCTCCCATTTACCAATTTTTTTTCCATTTTTATATTCTCCAATATAAGCAACGATGTTAAAACTAATTTTATAAAAAATTACTTTTCGTGTTCATTCTAAATTTCTACCCATTTACCATGTTTTATTCCTTTTAAATTATATAAACCTCCTCCACTAGAAATCAATATTGTACATACATAATTTTATAATCATCAGTATCATACTTTGTAAATATAATATTCCATCTATTAATTTTTAAACCTTTATCATATTCTCCAATGTGATTAAATTTACAGTCATTTTTTGAACTCAATTCCATCCATTTTCCAATTTTGACTCCTTTTTCATAAAATCCGCCTCCACTTAATGAATAATCTATAATAATTACATAATATCAAAATCATTTTCTTATCTCAATAAAGTATTCCATTAACCATACTTTTATCCTTTTTTATAAAAACCTAAATATTGCACTTAATTGTTTCTATTTAGTTTGAACAATACTAAGAAAAATTTGTAATTAATTCCACCCATTATCCTATTTTCATTTCATTCAAATCGTATTCTCCTCCCCCGCTTTTATTAAAAATATTTCCTTACATCACTTAAAATTCATCAAAAATATTAAATTTAATTTTTGTATCCCATCTACCTATTTTT
The DNA here is from genome assembly GCA_905182985.1 of Paramecium sonneborni. NCBI lineage: Eukaryota > Ciliophora > Oligohymenophorea > Peniculida > Parameciidae > Paramecium > Paramecium sonneborni. The sequence goes on along the minus strand of CAJJDN010000100.1, from coordinate 374,322 downwards.
TTCCCTTCCTAATATTCACCACAATAATGAGAAACTTGATTGTGGCTTCTGATTCTTATTATAATAAATACTCAATTATGCTATCATTCAACTCAACCCACCAACCATTCTTTTAGCCATTTATATCAGTTTTTCCTCCACTATTTATTTTAAAAAAATTGTACATTTTTTCTGAATTCATTAAAAATTAATAATTAATAATTTTGTGACATTGTGAGAGTATTTAAACTTCTTCTTAGAATAAAACTATATAGAAGAATTTCGTAAGAAGTACTATTTTTATTTTCAAAATAACTCTAAGTAAAATAAAATGTATTCATAAATTTAAAAAAGAAATATTAAAATTATATTCTAGACTATTTAATTAAATTCTTGGTAATACATTAATGTTAAATATTTTCTTGTGGCACTAAAGAAAGTTAAGAAGTAATCCTTTATAATTTTTTAGGAATTTATTTAATAATTAAAAACCCTGACAAAGCAATTAATTTATTTATTGAGGGAAAAAGCAGACCAAATGGATCAAACTGTATTGGAATTACTTTATCTTCAGAAACAAATATTTATGAAGCTTGTGTAATTGAATATGATAGAGCTTGTATTCAACCTACTCCATTTGAATTCATCAGCTCAAAAGTTTAAAACCATATAAATCTTGTGCTAATGCTTCTTTCTATATTACTCATTATGAATATCATACTGCTAGTAGGAAATACACAGCAATACATCAGATGAAATAAATGTTTACTAAAAGGAACCAACATATCATACTAAACTTAATTTGCAAGTACAATAGCAATAGGATTTGATGGAACCTTTTCAAAAAATTTAAAAAGGTAGTTAGCAACCTCATCAACTACAATATTAAACATTTTAAAAACGACCCTCAAAAGATCATACTTTTTTGATAAAATTTTTCCCACATCTTTTTATACTATAAATATATTATAAGAATATTCTAAAAAGATTTTCTATTTCATGAAAAGTATTTATTAGTTTTATGTAAATCAAATATATCTTTTCTGAATAACTTATGTAATGTTATGATATATACTAATTCCTACTTTTTTAAACTAATCATTATAGAAATATCCATGATGAAAAATTATATAAAATTGTGATTTGGAACAAAAAATAGATATTCAATAAAGCAAGGCTTTAATCAAATGAATCGATTATTAATTATGTAAATTTACAAAATTTAATGATATATTTCTTCTATATTCTTTAAGATTCAAGTTAAGCAAAAGTTTATTTGATTTAAGATTTGTTGATTTCATTTCATTTACAATCAAATCCAAATCTTCTAACTTAAAATTAATAATTAAGATATTTTTGGTAAGGATATAAAGCTTAATATAAAAATAATAGAAATTTTATTTTTTGTTTAAAAGTTATGAATTGCACTTATCATATACAAAATCCAATATCCATAATATGTATAGCTCCTCACATGTGTTAATATTAAAGGAAACTTTGCTTTGAATGCCTTTATGAACAAGATGTGAATGTCAAACAAACAGTTGTGATTAAGAAGTTTCAAGAAATGGTTATCAAGAAATTTAAAGAATCCAAGCTTGATGAAACATCTGAGTTAATCAAATAGAGAAACAATTTCAAATCAGTGCTCTCTCAAACAGAGAGTACTATGAAGAAAATTTGGGAAGAATTATCTGAATCAATCAAATAGGTTTACGATTGGATTGAATAGGAATACTTTAATATTATCAACCAAAGTACAAATTTAGCAGAATCCTCCTATGCTGACTTAGAAAAATTAGTCTAAATTGTTATTGGAACAAAATTAAATGATTTGAATGGTGAGAAGAATTGGTTTTTGATGAAATTAGAAAAGACATAGAATTGCTTGGTCCAAGAGATTGAAGGGTTTATCTAAAAGTTCAAGAAAGAAATGTAGGAGATTCAATCATTAATAATTAAGAAAGAGTTTAAATCATAACCCCTGATTCAATCTGATACAAACCTTGAGAAGTACATTTTATAAGTTTAGCTTAGTCCCAATTAACAATGGTAATTTTCTTAATAATTGACATTCTCAACTACCTATAAGCATAGTAGTTGTTCAGTAACTTAGAAGAGTGGAAAAGTTATTGAGAATAATTTATATGATTGGTAGTGGTATTGTTGTATGTGTGATTAAATGATTCCTAAGAATGATGTGATCTAATTTGCTTTTAAAATTATTGAAATTGGTTATATCATGATTGGAATTGGTTTCAGGGATATTGTGTAGAGTAAGGGTTATTATTAATGTTATTAAATTGGAGGAGGGTAAATTTACGATATTAATAGTTCAAAATAGAACATATAATATAGCAAATTGCGGTTATTGCTATAATCATGATTAACAAGATAAAAATAATAAAAGAATAGCATTTCCATTTACAACGAATGATATCATAATCGTTGAAGTGGATATTGTAAAGAAGTACGTGAAATGGACAAAGTAATTCACAAATGAATCATTCGTATCAATTCTATTTATTATTAGACTCTCGCTATTAATACATCTAAAGATTTGTATCCATGTGTACATTTATCTTATAAATGCAAAGTAGAGATATTAAATTAAGTGATCAAATGAAAATATTCTGAAAAATGATTTTAGTTTTGCAAAATTATTAATAATAATTAAATAGGCAATAATTGGTTACATATTTTAATTATATCAACTTTTATTGCAATGAAACACAAGCTATCTCAAAATATATTTTATTTATCAATGAACACTAATCTTAACCCTGTTAAAGTCTTCATTCTTTGAGTTTAAAATAGTTGAAAAATACAAATATAAAAAAATCATAAATTAGGACATATTTTATGAATTCAATTATTTAGAATTTCCAAATTTCAAGGAATTCCTTTCTCAATACTATAGCACTTTTTAAGAATATTGTAAATTGAGTTGTTTCATTCATTTTGAGAAAAGGTTTAATTAAAAAATTAAGTTGCATTATGAAAATAACAATTTAAAGAGGAAGTAGAGTTGAAATTAATAAGGTGCAAATAAATGAAATTCAAATTTAAATCAAGTTGATAATCTTTAAACTATTAAAAAATGATCAATTAGAATAATAAATTTAGGTTTATTAATAACAATGCAACATATGGAGGATCATTGTTAATTGTTTAAACAAAAACAATTATTCTCAATTTTTTTTTAGAACATTCGAATTATTTAAATGATTTTACTTTATAGTTAAAGGCAAAAATTGTTGGAGTATTGTATTTGAATAAATAATATCTTCAGGAACAAATCAATTAGATATTTTTTAATCCAATATAAATCAACTCAATTTGTATCAGATATTTTTGATAATCCAAGATCTTTGTCAATATCGATAGATGAAGGGCAGACCTTTTTAACTAAAATAAAAGAAAAATAAAGGGAACTATGATTACCGAGAAAATAGTAGTCACTGCCTAAAATATATTGGGATCTTCTAAGAGAAAAAAATATTTAACATTTCCTTCGGATAGATAAAAATATTCTTAAGAATTTTTTTATTTATTTAAATCATAGTATCTTCCTTATAATCTAACATTTCGTATTATAGTCTGAACAAATATAACAATCAAGATAAAACATTGATAGGAACTGCTTGTACTCTGACTCCTACAATAATCAACACTACTAGTGATGAAACAGTAGTGTTTATAGCATTGGCGATTACAATCTAGATTATTTAATCATATACTTCAATTCAAAATATGAGGACGATATAGTATTAAGATTAAATATTTCGTGTAATAGTATATAAATTCCATAATATGAAATTACTACTCCTGATTTAATTAAAATTATATAACAAATTATTATATGTTAGTAGATATGAAGACTTTCTAATGAGGCTGTAAATTGTGTGATGTAATTTGCAGTCAATACTCAGCATAATAAGTTGCATTTATAAAGACGACATAAAATAACATCAATAAAATCTTCTATGACTGAATTAAGATAAAATTATTGGAAGGACAGTATTTTCACTTTTCGCGGAATAGCAGTTATGGCCAATTTCATCAAACTCAAGTTTTCATATATTGTTATTTTTTTTTATGTTTTTATCTACTTACAACCCAATTTATTTTAATTGGAGTTTGATCCTTTAAATAACCTATAGAGTAATTTCAGATGAATATTGGATTTAAGGCAATGTCTCTTATCGTTAGGCTA
>CAJJDN010000100.1:185018-366819 GCA_905182985.1 Paramecium sonneborni | reverse complement strand
ATAATAAAACCTATTTATAAGTAGCATTAAACAAAAGTAGACTAAGAAATCATAAACAAAATATTTAATTCAATCTATTCATATTAAGGTGATAAGAATGGATAACAAATGGGTTGAAATGATTTATTCAAAATATTACGATTTAACTTTTTCATAATTATTTTCCTATCATCAAAATTTTTCAAATACATTTTCAAGCAATGTTAGTAACATAAAAAACTTTATTATTATTATTAATTTAATTCAACATGTTAATTTGCAAATACTTTTGATTATTGATCCTTGTATCTACATAAACAACTTCATCTATTTTAATAGGACTATCAAGTTAGGTTTGCAATTCAATAATAATATAAGGAGCTGACATTTTTTCAAAAATATTTAATATATATAAAGGATAGAAAAAGAATAACAAGATAATAAGTCCTCCCCCTTCAAATGTTTGTAAATATTTTTACCTATTTTTAAATTATGTTCACCCAATAATCTATACATAGTAATCTATTTCCAAACTTCTGACTTTATTCAAATTTGCCTTGGTTCTTTTTATTTCATTTTTTTCATAATACCCGCCAACAATAAAATTAAATTTTGAATGAACTATTATACATAAATTCCCATGTTTATTATAATAATATTTGTAAGTTTTAATTAAAAATTAATTAAAAAAAAATCAAAGATGTAATTACTTGAGTTATGTAATATATAAAATTTCAGACCTGTAATAAAATTAAGTTTTTGTACCTTAAAAATAATATAATTTTTAAAAACATTTCAGTAATTTAGGATGCACAAATTTTACTTTGAATTCAAATGTAATTGAGATATTATTCTTAAAATATTTAATAATATAAATAAAAATAAAGATGTCAACTCATTCATAGTTAACTTTTAAATTAATGCTCATCGGATCATCTGGGTAACTTTATTTGATAATTTTTATTCAGCGTTGGCAAAACATCTATAATATAACAATATATTGATTCTAAATTTTTTTAAGACCCATATCTCACAGTAACAATAGAATATTTTAAAAAAATTGTAAAGATTAATGATCAAAATGTCTCTCTTGAAGTAATAATTAAATTTAACTTTAGATTTGGGATACTTCAGGTCATGAAAAATTTTAACCTTTAATATCCCCTTATTATAGAAAAGCAAATTGCTATATCATAGTTATTGAAAGTAGAGATACTAAGCCGATAAAAACATTGGATTATTGGGTTTAATAAATCAAAACAGATGATCCAGAAAATTTTCCTATATTTGTCATATTAAATGACTTTAAAGAAAATGATAAAATAATCAAAAGTTATCTTGTTGAGTAATGGTGCAAATATAATAGAATTAAATAATTTTTTTAGGTATCAGCCAAAGACAATTTAATTATTAAAGAAACATTTTTAGAGATAACAAAGATCTTATTAAAATAAAAATAAAATATTAAGAATAAGGATAAGTAGATAATTGATCAAAGTCTTTATTTTTCTAAAATAATATCATCTGAAAACACAGTTATTAAATAATAATTAAAATGCAATATGTAGGAAAAGATTGACTCAATTTAATGTTACAAATAACATGATAGTCCTCCAAGCATAGTACTGCTTGATAATAATCTTAAAGGAGTCTAAAGATTAATCTGTTCATAATGCATAAATGATTTAAAAGGACGATTTAATGGTATTAATATTAATGAAGCAATATAAACTATTTAAGAACGTAAAAATAATATCCTTAATATAATTTCTGATTCTAGCTAAAGAATTCTAAGTATTTTAAATAATTATCTTGGAGAAATTATAAAAAATAAGACTTAAATTTTATAAACTATGGATTAAATGATAAGTTAAGTTACAATTTGGATGGATGAGATATAATAATTAGAATTTAAATAATGCTCTTACAATTTTTTTGATGAAATAGATTAATTAAATTAATCTATTGATGAAATAAGAAATAAATAAATTGATAAATTTAAAAGAGTTTTTTAAACTATAAACTAATCATATGAAAAAAAAATCTAATTTACAAAAAATTAATTGTAAGAGTCTTTGCTTAATGCTTAAAATACTTTAATGTTAGATAGAATTTTTTCTCGTGTTTTTTTTAACCGATTGAATTTACAATTAAAATCTGATTATGCAGAAAAAAAACCATATAACTAGATTTAATACAAGTTAGTTTAAGAATATAAATAAAATGAATGGTGTCATGCATTAGCATTCAATAATAATAAATCTATTATGGTTAGTAGTTTAAACAACAATATTAAAATATGGAATTTTTAATAAGGATAATTAATTGATACAAATATAATCTTAGATGGTCATGAAAAGTTAATAAAATGTATAGTTTTTAGTAAGAAATATAATTGGTTTTTCTCTGGAAGTGAGGATAATACAATTAGAAGCTGGAAAGAAAAATAGGGTTGGTTTTCTTCAATAAAATGGGAGAGTAGCAAAGCTAACAAAACACATTCAAATTGGGTAATCTAATTAATTTTAAACTCATAAGAGGATGAATTGATATCTTGTAGTATTGATAAGACAATTAAAATCTGGAGAATTTCATATGATCAAAATTAAATTAGATTGTTTGATTCTCTTGAGAAACATTAACAATAAGTATTATCAATAAGTTTAAATGAATCTGAATAATAATTAATTTCTTAGGGTGAAGACTAATAAGTTATTTTGTGGGAAAAGAACTAAAAATTAAAATGGCAATTTAAAAATATTATCCTCTTATCGATTTAAGAAATAAATAGAGGTGCTAGATTCCTTATGGATAATTAAATAATATGTAAAACATCTTAAGGATAGCTAGAAGGCTATAAATTAATACAGGATTAATACTAAAGGTAGTAAGTATTTAATTTTGAAGCTTAAAATCTTGATGAGAAGCCATAATAAGAATTTTAAATTATTTTTAATATTCCAACTTAATTAATAGTAATAAAGCATCATAAATATTTTTATTTTTTCAGAAATAACTTAGAGGATTGTAAATTTTAATAAGTTTTTTAACCTTTAGAATGCCATTATGAAGTTTGTTGTTTTAATATTACAAATGATGGAAAATATTTTGTTGTTTGGATCTGTTAACCTTTACTAAGATTTAGAATTTTTGAATTAACATATCTTAACATGTAGTGAAATTAAATATTTTTTTTATTGAAATTAGATTTATAGAATTATTTGTCACGAATATTTCTTAATTAATATAAATAATGCATATTTTAATATCATTTTTAATATAATGTCCTTTTTTATTTTTAATCTGATAGATTTAATTAATAATTGAAAATTAAGCCATACTTACTTAGTTTTTTGCAATCTTATTGTATTGCAAGTTTTTTATAACAACCTATAGATTATAAAGCTAACATAAAATAATAAATTAAATTCTAAAGAGTTTAATAACACAAGCAAAAACTATACTAAAAGCATCTGTATTCCAAAATCTTGTTGTTTTATTTCCTATTAATTTGTCATGTTATTCAGGAGTATCAATGTAATACTGAATCAACAACACAATCAGTTAAGTAATTACCTCAATCTGTATCATTAAGTAGGTGAATAAATATCATCAAAAATGTTTAATTTGGAAGCTGCTGTTATGTTTTCATTCTTTTGTTCCTTTAAATAGGGATTTATGATTAAAACCATTTCTAACATCATCATGATAAAAAGTTACAAAAAAATCATAACATCTAGTATTTCTTAATATATTTTGTTCTTATTTATAATAAAAATTTGAATATTGATTCTATATAATTTATCATTAATCTTAATATCTTAATTAGCATTTTGTAGATGTTGCTGAAGTCTACATTCAATTTTCATTTGGTCTTATTGCAAGAATTATTTCCCATTTGATTTACTCCTTTAAATATCGTTTTTTATCACATTTTTTAACTCTCCATTTAGTGGTTCTAGCACAATATCCATCTTACAAGATGATGTATTTCCTCAATAAGATGAGCAAGAAGACCCTTTCTTCTATGGAATTAAACCCTTTCCTTGTATTACACATCTAATTTAGTATGAAGCAATCCTGTATGTATATAATTATATAAAATAAATTTAAATAATAATTAAAGTCATACTTTGCATGATATATATTGAATTGTAATAAATTATAAATGAAAGCATAAATCACAGAATTTTTTATTCATTCGATCTTATGTATAATAAATAAAGAATGAGATTTATCAGAATTGCTTTTTAAATGAATATTTCATATTATTAAATAAACCTTCCTTTTGGATCATCAAAGTCAAAAATCACAATTGTTGAAATATTTTAAAGGTCATTTCTTTAAAATATAATTAAATTCGTATCCTTTATTAAATAAAATATTATATATATTAATTTCTAATTTTTCTATTTTAGATGGAAGTATATATTAAAATTCAAAAATAGTAATAATAAGAATTAAATTAATTTCAACTTGATTGAATTTTATTAGAATCTTTGAAAACTATTTATCATGTACAATTCATCATATTTCTAATAGAGTTGATCAATAAAAAATTAGTTTTGCCATTATAATATGTTACATTAAAAAGCTTGATGTAATTTTTCTAATTATTCATAAGATAGAATGAAACAAGAAAAATGGACGGAATTATTCAAAAATTATAGGATATAAAAAACATGAATTGAAAATAGAAAAGCATTAATTTATGAAATTGGAGTATATAAAAAAGATTAGAAGATTGGAGTTTAGAAGTATTTAAAATAAAAAATAAAGATGTATTTCAATATTTTCTAAAGACAACTGAGATGATTAAAGCTAAAAAACTTGAAAATGGATAGAGCCATGCGATAAATTTGTATGTATAATATTTAAGATAAATATTAAGATTGCAGACTACTTCTATGATTTTTAATATTTTTTGTGTGATTTGTAACTTAAAAATGAAAATTTCATTAAATCATATATTTAAAAGATGAGTTAAAAAAATGAAAAAATTCATGATGTCTCCAACAACCAAAAGAGATGTTTAATAATATGGATCAAATATATAAACTTTCTTGATATGGATAATATGGTAAGCAAAAAAGAAAAAATGGTAAATGGTTTACATCTTCGGACAAAGAATTAATACTATTAACTTTCTGATTTTACTTATCTAAAAAGCTTTTTTGCTTCTTGATCATTTCTTATATTTTATCTAAAACAAATTCTAATTGTATTTAATTATGGAGAGAACATTTTGGAATTCTCCATTGGATTAATAACAGGGTAACAATTTAATTCATTCAAAAATTATAAAATTTAAATTAGTTTTCAAAATTTAAAAAAATATTGGTTAATATAGAATAAAATTTGAAAATCAAAACAGATTTTGATATATACTATGTATTAAAAAGAATAAATAATTGCTTCAATATTTAGTCTGTCTCAATCACTTAAATTAAAGAATGTTCTTAATATTAAGAACCTTTAAGATTTAGACAAAAGATTTACAAATGAAAAAATGTAATGATAATAGAAATGATTTTTGGGATAAAATAATTAAAATAAATATGAATGCAATAAAATTAATAATCTTCGAAAATATAAAAATCATAATAAAACCTAACCAAACTCAAGGCTGATATTTTGATTCAATAACTTAATAAGAAAACCTAAATATTTAAACTAATAAGTATGAATCCAAAAATCCTCAACCTATATTTTATAATGATGAAGTTTACTCTTAAGGTGAAGAAGAGGAAAACCCAAAAAATATTAGTTAAGAGTAAAACCATAATTACGAAGAAGAATAAGGGGTAGAGTTAGAACCTAGCTCAGATAGTAATTAAATTGATGGAGATGAAGATGAATTAACTTTGAAAAAAAAATTACAAAAACAAAGAGAATTCATTATCAAAAGGGAATTTGATCCAGATTCGAATCATTAAAATGATTATAAAGAATCTGAAAAATATATTAATCAAGATTAAAATAAACTATATTAATAATATGAAAAATTTAGATAAGGATGCCAAAATTTATAATGATATGAAAATTTAGGATTAATGTTAATTAAATCTATATCCTTACTTTCATACTAATTTTTAAATTTCTACAACTAATGGATGTCATTATTAAATAGTTAATGATAATTATTTAATTGCTCTAATTTACCAAATCCGGATTACTTTAAAGTGTTTTTGAAATGGAACGAATCGTGAGATAGTTAGAGGTTACAATAACTTCTCTTCTGCTTCATTACATACGTAAAATTTAGATTGGAAGGCTTTTAATTTGGATGGTAGCATTCTAGTGAATTTTATGAAAAAGTATTATAATACAATAAAAGAAAAATTTATTTATTTTTTCATTTTTCAATATTGTTTGTTTTGAAAAATAATGCTCCAATTACTCAGGCATATCCCCCTTTCTTCTTCTAATTTTAATAAATGTTTAGATCATACTGTGTATTCGATTCTAACACTTAGACTTGTATAGGTGATTACGAATTAGCAGATTATTCTTATACATCTCATGAATAATGTCCATGAAGAAAATTTAATACAAAATAATGTCGCTGAGATATTGATAATTAGGAATGTGTATGGGATGATTTATTTAATTTATGCTTCATGGTAATCTAAAACAATGAAGAACAATTTAACATAAGAATTTGTTGTTATATTCAATTTACTATATTTACCTTCTTAAGGCTATTATTAACGTTAGTTTTAATGTTCATTTGTCTATATTGATTGTTATTAAGGAATGGGTTGAAAATGTGACAATTAATTTATCCTAAATAATAAAAAGAGGCATGTTAAGAGATTCAAGTTTTAATTGATGAGAATAAAAATATAATTAAATTTTAAAATTAAATTGGAGAATATGGATGCTCATCTTTTATAGTGAAGCAGATTCTTATCATTGTCGAAGTCAAAAAAAAATGCAACTAGTGCTTACTCTTATATTTTATTCCTTATTTAATTATTTCAAGCCTCTAGTAAAACTAAACAAAGTTAATTGATTGAAGTAGGTTTGAAATTAATGGCATGTTTAAACTTTGAAGAAATTGCAATTATCAAATATATTAGGAAGAAAATTTAAAACAATAATTCTAAGATACTAAATTATCAAAATGTTATAGGTTAGTTTTTCTCGTTTTGATTATTTTTTTATAATGAATAATTTCATATATTTATATACAACTCTAATTTATATTTAAAAGGATTACCCCAACTACTATAAAATGATTTTTTAGATGGTCTTTTTTTACCATATTCAATTACTAAGAATAAAAAATATTAAAATAAGTGAAGTCAAATCAATAATATTAATATTCTTTTAAATAGAATCAAGAAATACATAATTATATCTTAAAATAAATGAAATGTAGGAAGTTTATAGATAAATTTATTGTATGAAGCTTTTTTCAATTAATAATTCTTATTATTTCTAATTGCATTCATTTGATGAAAATAAATAAAATAAATTTAAATTTCAAAAATAATAAATGGAGTTGTCAAAATGATCACAAAATTTTCATCACATATAACATATTAGATAATGTTTAAAGAATTAATGATTAGAAATAAATAACGTCTTAACATCATAAAGTAATATGGATTTTAAACTTTGGACAACAACTATATTTAATTAATTGAGAAAAATAAATTTTATATTTCATTTAAAAAACAAAAAGAAACCGAGTATGTTTATGATAATTAAATTTTAAGGAGGTCAATTTTTAAACTTAATAAAAAGAGATCAGGTCTAAAATTTTCCTGTTGCACAAAAATTTAGGTTAGATTAATATGAAAATGGACAGCCTAATCACATAAATATATTGTTAGCATTAGACGAGTATTATATAAAATATAACTATCTGTATTGTATTTATGCCAATTATAACACTTCACAACAAATGATTATAAGAAAAAATAACACATAATGATATTTTAGATGATTTTCAATTATTCAAAAATAAAAAAATTTTATTTTTATTATGATTTTATTTTTGATTTGTAAAAATTGATGAAGAAAAACTGTTATCACCTTACAAGATTTCTCTTTTTATCAATGATTCTCAAGCAAAACTTATTATATATTTTTAGTATAATTATATATAAGTATATATTAATTCTTAAAACTCATAAAAAAATAAAAATTATGATTCTCAAAACGCAAAATCTTTTAGCAGCAATCACAAAATTCTAAAATTAAATATTCTGGAAAATTTTAAATATTGAAACATTTACATTCTAATAATTGTGATTATAGTTATACATCATTAAATTTCAGAGGGATTTATGATCAAAGAATTTGATGATCTGTACGATACCATTAAAACGAAAAACATGTTGTTATGCATTTTCTCAAGCCATATCAAATTATTTCTACATCATTTTCATTTTAATTTATCATAACTGACATTTGTTGTATAAATATCGATTTATTAAGAATAAAGAAAATTAATGATCTAATTTTTCATGCTCAATAAAGAATATATTAGAATAACATATAAAATAAATGATTAATAGTATTTCAATAATATTTAATAGTTTTTTAACTTATAATAACAAAGAGAACCTATATTTTGTTGCAATTACAATCCAATATATTTTAGAAATTATTTATGATTTCCTTTAAAATTGAGTATGGAAATTGATTTATTTCGTTAAAATAATTATCAATAGAAAAACGAATAATTATAAAAATATTGTTATAAATGTTAAAATGACCTCAAATATATGAAGCATGTTTTTTAGTTTTGAATTGATTTTCTTCAAGATTGGTTGTTAATAGACAAAGATGATGTTGTTATTTATATATTAAATTTTCTAGATAATAATTAAAAAATAAATTAATAGATATGAAATATCATAGATTTGCATTTATTATGTTACTGATAGATTTCACCTGTGGTTATATAACATATGATACTGGATTTGCTACATAATACAATTGGGAAAATGGATTCCTAGGAAATCCTAATACAAATTATATAAAAGAATTTATATTTTCAGGAACATTTGAAAGACCACCATAGGTTTCAATAGTCATCTATAAATATAACTATGACTATTATTAACCTAATGGATATGATATCTAAGTAACTGAAATAACTACAAGCAGTAAATATCAATATAATATTTAGAGTTTAAAGTTTAACTCAGATGTTTATATTAGCATAGAGTTTGGGATACTCCTTTTAATTGGTATGCATATGATGATAGAAGAATTTAAGTCATCAGTGTAGTAAATTACGATATATAACAATCTAGTGCAACTTTTTCTACTTAAATCACTCATCCTCATTTTAATCCTAACTTTTCAAAAGGATTCATCCATTTGACATCTTTTTGTTACAAAGGACCAATCGATTTTTAAATATCTGTATCATTTTAAATCATTGTAGATTGTAAGTATCAATTTTTAAGATGTTGTCATTGAAATCAAGTCAAATAATTTAAACTTAATTAAACTAGGTTATTAAATATTTCTTGCAATTCCTGATGCTTTCGATGTAGATGATTAAATAGTGTTTAATGGAGACTTATACACTAGCCCTACATTTGTATATCCAAATGATAAAGATTGGACTATTGGCTTATAAGGATTAAAATGGGGATAAACTATAAATATTAGAGTTAAAAGAATACCATATTCAAATTACTATACTTATGGCAAATGTAGGCTTTTTATCAATTATTTTAGGGGATGCTTATGGAAATAATGTTTAAACATTGAGATTTACCAATGCTTATTTTCATAGAACTATTTCAAAAGTTTATTTGCCATGGATTATTAAAACTGTGAGAATAAGTCAAACAGAGTATTATTCAATTTAACCATAACCTGTATTTTAATTAGTCATCACTGAACTTAATAAGGTTTATTCTACTCCTACAACTGAAAAACTTTTTGTATCATAAATATCTGAACTTCATGTTATCATTTAATATTAATGTGATGCCCTAAAGAAAAAACTATAGACATAAATTTTTATTTGTAATTCATGCAGCTTAAAAAAATAATACAATTATTGCTTAAACAGTGCCAATATTATTACATTTTATCCTTTATTAAAGTCTTAGATGACTGCAGTTGGGGTATTTACTATATCATTTTCTTATGATGCTATTACTATTATCTCGACAATTTAAAATTAGATAGAGCAAACATAATTGATATTAGCAATATAAGTTTAGAGTCATTGAAATTTGCCGTATTTAATTTTACAATCTTAAATTATGCTATATTTCAATTGTTTATTATTTAAATATTCACTCTCTTTCGCCTAATAATATAAATATTGTTGTTAAATATACTTATTGGTTATGAATATTCATTTATCTTAAATAGTTATGAATTTTTTCTTCCTTCAATATGTTTAATGATACTTTTGATACTTAAAGTGCCTTTAAATCTCTTTTAGAACTTGGGAGAGAATATTAACAAAATGAGAGTTTAATTTGTTTTATAAAATTTGCTTTTGATTACTGAAAAGTTAGTGGTAAATTTTTACTTTTTAATTTACTGAATTAGAAAAAATTATAAATTTGATAAAAATTTCGTTTTATTTTTGTAAATTATTTAGAAGGTTAAAGATATTAATGGCATGTAATAATAGAAATTATTTAAAAAAAAAGATTTAATGCAAACCATAAATTTTAGAATATTTTTCGCTCAAATTTTATTTTTCGAATAAAAATATTGAATTTAATTATTCACTACATCAATATATTTATGTTTATTTCTTTGATAATTAGTTCATTATTTTTTTGATTAAAAATTGTATACTATATTTATTTTTTTGATATTAATATGTAGGGAATAAATGAAAAGGTAAATCAGAATAAAATGAATTTATAAAATAATGAAATAAAATAAATAAAGAAAAATAAAATCGTTTTGTTTTTTTGACAATAAAAATGTTTTTTATCTCCCAACTCTCAGGTTAATGTGAAACATCAGGCTAAAATAAGATGAAAAATATATATTCTTAAAAAAAAGTTTCATCCTATTATGGTAGCAAAAAGTAAAATATTTTTTTTAATAAACTCTAATCAAGGAAATCTATGAAAAATAATCAAGAGAAATTGAAACATTTTATATTTTGATAAGATGAAATTTTTTCTTAATCAGACAATCTAATGAACAAAATTATATTTAATCATTAGAATATAATATCTTTTGATAAAGGTTTTATGAATTTTGATTTATTAATTTATGTCAAATTTACATTTATGTGGATTACTATTCAGACTATTCTAATTTAAAAAACTTTTTAAAAAATTTAGAAAATTATCAATAAATATAGAATGAATTATGATGATGATTAAACCTTTTAAATCAAATATAAATTAAGTTCAAGTTTAATATATACATTTAGAAATTAAAGATGTTATTAAATAAAATGTTCAACTTCTTATTGTAGCTGTTGGTTATCACAAAATTATGATTCAATTAAATAAGTAGTGTAGTTAGCAAGATATTATAATCAATTACCATAAAACATTCTAAATTTAATACTGTTTCATTTATTAGTTATTAAGAAGAATAAATTGTGAAAATGCATTTTATTTTTTTAGTATTGATTAAGCTATATTTAATAGTGATTTAGGTGCAAAATACAATTAAAAAAATGAATTATAAAGGAGATTTTTTATAAGAATATTTCTCTAAAAAGAAAAACCTAAAATAGAAAATCTTAAAATATCAAATCTAGATAGGCATTTCTTTTTCATTAGAAATTTAAGTATGATAAAGTTAAAATTAGGTAAGTATTTTTTCATATTCTAATTTGATTATATAACTCTCAAGTGAATCTAACAACTAATTATAATGAAAAAACTACTTATAATTAAATCCTTTTCATAATTTAGATGTTTTTAAAATCAATTAACTTGCTCTAAAATTTATAAAAGAGAAGGGTAGATTTATTTTTATTATTTTAGGGATATAATAAGTATTATTTAAATAGTAAAACTAGATTATTTAAACAATTTAAATTATGAATTTATAATTATATTATATTTATTATATCCATAAATGAATCTTCTTGCATCAAATATACAAAATTCTTATAATTTAAGTGTTTCTTTTGTTCCAGATAAATAGATATTTTCCATCGTTTGTGAGAATAGAATGGAATTCATTTGTTGCAAAATCTACATCTATTGATTTTGATATATCGATTTAAATCGATTGAAGTTAGCTTAATATTTGCAATTTCTATAATTACATTACACTAATATTATCCTAAGTTATAATTAGTAAGATCTAATTTTTATGCCAAAAAACAAAAGATTTAAATTAAAAGTTAGATTATCTGAAATTTATAGAATTTGTGCATTCAAATTTTTAATTTTCTTTATTTAATGTGTAAATTTGTGTGCTATAATAATCCAAAAATAGAAATTAGTTATTATTAAGAAATCCTATAAGCTCTCCATTTTCTTAATTTATTCTTTATTTTAAAACCCATTAAATTTATTTGTCTATATATTGTTTTTTATAAACTAAAATAGCAGGTGATCCACTATAACCATTACTTGTATGAATTACTAATTAATCCTCATCAAGACTTAAGCTTATTTATTCAATTGTATCCCTATGGCTTAGTGATTGTAGTGTATCAATACATTACCATGCAATAATTTATTTTTCAAAAATATGAATTTCATTAAAATAACTTATAAATAGAATGTTTTCATTCTTATTCAATAATAATTTGTAACAGGAACAAAAATTGTGTTAAACTTTAAGTACAATTTTTTTGGAATTCAAAGTACAAAGTGAAGATATGAGTATTTACGATTTTGGTATAGCTATAAATTAGTTTGTAAATGTTAAATATTGAAGTTGTGAAAAATAGGCATCTTTAGGGACTTTGAAACTTGAGATTCTTTTTAAATTTTCCCTTTTATTGAAATAGGTTTAGATCTATGATTTTTAAATTGTCAATAAAATTGTAGAATCATCATTGAAAGAGATTTATTTCAAATTATTAAGGATATTTTCTGATTTTAAGTTAATGAATTCAAAAACCATCTTCTAATCTTAATAAAAACTCATGTAAAAATGAGTCAAGATAAAATTTATGATAAATATATTTTAATATTCTCAAAGAATAATAAAAATACAATAAACTGCAAAGGTTGATCCCAATTCTATGAGAAATATATTGAACATTTCAAAAAAGTTTGTCAATATATATATATAGAAAGCCATTTTTGTTTATTATAAATATGTTCAAATATCCAAAATCATTTTTTTTTTGATTGATAATTCATTTCATGTCAATCAACGTTAGATGAATAAATTTATTCTAAGTTGACCCTTAAAAAACCTTCTGTTCTCAACTGTAATTTGATGCAACTTATATTTCAAGTGTTTTTTTGAGTATTAAATATAAACATAATATAGGTTGTCTTGAAGAAATAGATCAATATTTAACTATTAATAACTTATTTATTTAGCATTTTTTAGGATGTGTATCTTGTGATATAGACTTTTATTTAATTAATGTAAGATGCGAACTTATTTGATTTATAAGTTGTAGAAAATGAAATATATGATGACGGTAATATTATATTAGATAATTAATGCTTTAATTGCAGATTTTAATGCCCAATAAATTGTTAAACTTGTAATATATATATAATAATTTGTGGAGATGAAAAGTGACTGGTTTAGAAAAATGTGAAGATAGCAACATAATATAATTTGATGGATATTATAATTACAATTATTTATGCTAAGAATCTTGCACAAAATGTTTCAAAGATATTTGTAAAGAGTTTTAAGGTGAATGGTATTGAAAAAATCAAAAATAAATTAGAAAATGAAATAATTTATGAATACACAGATTCTATAAATGTGAAGATATTTTGGTTGTAGGTTAAGAACAATGTGATGATGGAAATTAATAAGATTATGATGGCTGCAAGAATTGTAGATTTTTTAAGAATTGGTTGTTTATCATGTGATTGTAAAAATATTTGTTTAGCAGGAATATTTATGGAGATGTTCTAGTAGTAATTGATCTTTATGGCTTTGCACAAGTGAAAGAAGAAATGTTTGAGGATATATTAACATTACCTATTGATTGATGTTAACATTGCTAAATTTTTTCTACGATAAATGTTAATATTCAATTTTATCTATAAAACAAGAGAAGAATGTTTATGTGATATTAGTTATCAAAATATAAACAAATTGTGTGTTATTCAATTTGTGGACATGATATCATTAAAAATCATGAAGATTGGGATGATGATAATTTAATTATTCACATTCATGTTTGGATTGCATAAAAGCAAAATGCTTAAATTATATGGATGGTTATTCTCTTATTCAATCTGCATATAAATTAGATTATAATCATGAAGAATGTATTATGAAAATTGTCAAAATGGAGAATCCATATCATATCTAACTAATTATGAACTCAATTCTTTATATCACAAATGCAAACCTAATCAATTTACTAAAAAAATATATTGAACCGTATTATGAATAAATTAAAGAAAATTAATGTCTAGAATTAAAAGAAGAGTTCATTAATTTTCTTTGAATTCTGATTTTATGATAAAACTTGTTTTGAACACTGTAAAAAGTTTGCATACTAATAAGGTTTTTATGTTACATACTAATCAAAATGTGGAAATTATATTGTTGTTTTAGAAATAAGAATATAATAAAGCAAATAGTAATTTTCTTAATAAATGTTATTATTATCAATTAGTTTTTCAATGCATATTTGGTTATTGCAAATAATGTTCTTTAGGATGTTATTTGAAAGTAATAAGCAATACTTGTTAATCAATATGCGGTTATAATATCTAAACTTCTATAGATGCTTTTTATGCACATATTAATGTGAAATATATAATGTATAAATTGTTATGTCTTGAACCATTCTATTTAGTAAAACCAAAAGACAAATGTGAGTCTTTCTAATCCTGTGATCCTTGAAATGATTATTATTATGAAGATTAATCTAATAGTTGTATTAACCTTTTTAGAGATGGAATTGTGGCAAGTTAAGAAGATCAATATTATTTTTTTTGATATGCACATTTCCTAATCATATATCTAAAAAGATGAGAATATTTTTGATTTTTTTCATATCCCAATATCAATAATCGAGGACTTACGAAGAAAATCAGATAATTAATTTACTTATGGAAGTAATGAGGTATAGACAAACAAAAGAGAAAAGGCTAAACTAAGAAATATATAACCCAAAATAATGGAGTGCTTGTTATTTGCTTAAATGTTTCTATAGGAATTTCGGATTGTTAACGTTATATCAATTACCTTAATGTAGTGGTTAAAAAAGAAATTTAAAGAATAATAGCCAGAGGTAAGAAGATATGACAATAATTTTTAATAGATATAGAATTATAATAAGAGAGAACCAATAATGTAAAATAACATAATAAAATTACCCTTTTAGAGATTTAATAAACCTGGAGTTAATTTCAAGTTTTAAAATTATCATCAAGCTTTATGTATAAAAGTTAAATTTTATTTTATCTTAAATTTTGTTAAATTTTATTTTAAGTTGATTATAAGCTCCGAATAATAAATTTATATTTACTAAATACTAATTTTCTACTTTTGTCGAATATCTTTTATTATAAAACTTACAAATTTAAATCAAATCCTTACTATCCTTTTATTAGTTATGCATTTCAAAATGATCCATTTCTGACTTGTAAAATAATATCCTTGAACATCATTATGTTTTTGAATCCATATAAATTAAATTGAGGATTCATATTCATGTATCATTTAATAATAAAGTGGTTATACTAAACTGATTAATATTATCAGAGGAATTTAAACTAATTAATCATTCAACTTTTATATTTTATTTCATTTTATATGATTTATTATTCTCAAATAGTGTTTGATTGGTTTCTCAGAAAAAATTACATTTTCTTATGATTCTAAAAAAATGTATATTTTACTTCAAACTAAATAAAAACTAAATAAGACCATTTGAGATCAACTTAAATTTACCATTATTTAATTTAGAATAAGCACTTAATTGATATTCATTTTATCAATTAAATTTTATATAATTGAACATTTTTATTATATAAATAATTAATTATTATTAAATAACAAAGAATAATTTGAACTTACATTAAATAAATCTTATAAGTAACCTCTAAATCTGTATTCTTGTTACCGAATTTCCAAAACCATTGGTTAAAATCTCGTGTAAGGGAGGTAAGGTGTTGTCAATAACCTGATTAGAACCTTAAGCTTAAACAAGAATACAATGTTTCTACATAATGTGATATACACTCCTAAAATCAATGAGTTCAATTTATAATATCATTTTCTGATAAAATAATTTTAAGTCTAAATGAAAATGAACACTAAAATCATTATAAACTGTATTTAACAAAATATATTATTTGTTTAGACAATAATAATATATTTTTAAATTATTATTGAAGTGTCTTTATAAGACTTAATATTTATATATATATATAAAATTTGTTATTAAAAATAAATGATGCTTTGTAAAAATAAAGGATTTACAACAAATAAAAAGTTTTTTATTAAACAATAAACAATTAATTAATAATTAAATTTTATAAAAAAATTTATTTTAAGCATTTTTATCAAATGTGAAGGAAAAGAAAAACAATAAATATTTTATTTAATGAATTTTATAAATAGTGATCCTTTGATTCTCACCAAAATAGCAAATTAATAATAAGAAATCAAACAATATGAGATTGATGTATGGAATAACTTAAAAGGGATGTTAATCAAAACAAAAATCCAAATCATATTTAAAGACCATAAAATCTAATATTTAAAAGATGGAGTAATTTTAAGAATGTAAATGGATAAATATATATAGATAATAAGATTCTGATAATGAACAAAATCCAGAAATCTTAAATAATATGGAATAGATTAAATATCTCGTTTGGTTTGACTAATGTGAATTGCAATAAAATAAAAATAGTAAATTGGTTGCTTTTTGGAATGGAGAAATCATTTAAAAAGTTGGTGGTTATCGTTAGAATGGGTAAAAACAAGGATTATGGAAAGAAATAATCTAATATTATTGGGAGTAAATTTGATATTTATCATAATAATTAGTAAAGCTTAAGTTTTTGAAGTAGGATAATACTATAATAATTAGAAAATTTATAAATGGAATTATATATATAAAAATAATAAGATGTAATCATTCTATTAAATTAGTTGAGTGGTGGGGGATAATATAATTTACAAGGTCAAAAATGTGGAAAATGGATTGATCTGGATGAAGGATTTTGTGGTAGTGAAGTCTCTAAATTAATAACTTATAATGGTGAATATAATAAGAAGGGCATTAAAATAGGGATATGGGATATTATGTTTAAGGTGGAATACGAGTAAGATTTTAAATAAATGTAAATATTTTAGATTAATATTCTAGTGGTGGCGGATTATATGATCATAAGGAAGGTTTAAAGATTGGGAGATGGGTAGATTTATGGGAGGGCTTTTGGAGCATGGCTTAAATAATTTATAAAGGTGAATATAATGTGAATGGTGTTAAGGTAGGGAGATGGGATATTTTTTTTTGTATATTTGATGAAAAAGAATTTAAATAAATGTAAATATTAACATTAGAATATATGTTAGTGGCGGTGGATCATATGATAATTAATAAGGATTAAAAATTGGAAGATGGGTAGATTTATGGGAAAGTTTTTGGATAATGGCTAAAATTACTTATAATGGTGAATATAATATGAAGGGTCTTAAAATTGGTAGATGGGATATTATGTATAAAGCGGAACACGAGATGTATTTTAAATTAATGTATATATTTAAATATGAATAATAATATGTTAGTGGTGGTGGTTCACATGATAGTGAATAAGGATAGAAGATTGGGAAATGGGTAGAGTTGTGGGAAGGTTTTTGCGACTTTGCTAAAGTCACTTATTCTGGTGAATATAATATGAAGGGCGCTAAAATAGGCAGATGGGATATAATGCACTGCAAGAGTAAAGAATATGAATTAGTGTATATATTTTATTTAAAATTATGTTAGAGGCGGTGGATCATTTGAAGCTTAAGAAGAAGAAACTTCAATAAAAATTGGGAAATGGGTAGAATTGTGGGAGAACTTTTAAAATTATGCTGAAATTACTTAACATGGTTAATATGATATGAAAGGTAAAAAGGTAGGAAGATGGGATTATTAGTTTAAAGAATATGAAGATGGATGGTGGATAAATAAATAAATGTAGATTTAATTATTATAGTGTATTAGAGGCGGTGGAACATATGATAGTTCTTTTGGAATTAAGATTGGAATGTGGATAGAATTATGGGAAGGCTTTTCGAGATTTACATAAGTCACATATAATGGTGAATATAATTAGTTAGGTATGAAAGTGGGTAGATGGAATTCCTGGTATAAGGGAGAGTTTTAGAAGTAATATAAATTAATGTACATATAATTTCAAAAATTTATTATATTAGAGGAGGTGGATTATATGAGAAGGGTTAGAAAATTGGGAATTGGATAGAATTGGATGATCAACTTAATTTTAGAGAATTAATCACGCATAATGGAGAATATAATGTGAAAAGTATAAAAGTTGGTACTTGGGTGGAAATGAAGTATGATTCAGATAAGAAAGAATTTTTGAAAATAAAAGAAAAGTAATATGATAATTGAATGATTGATTATCTTAAAAAATTATATAAATTCTTTTTAAATAATTTTATTATAACAAATCTTAATATTTTCTAAAGAATGATCTAGTTATTTTTTTCTTAAAATTAATTGGCTACTAAATAAAAATTCTTCATCTATTTTTTTCTCGGAATCACGAATTCATCACTAATTTTTATGTTTAATTCTGCTTTCTTAGATCTAAACTATATCTTAAAAATCCTTACAATTAATATAGGCTTTATATTTTTATAATTTGATGAAGTTCTTTT
Source organism: Paramecium sonneborni (assembly GCA_905182985.1). Classification (NCBI taxonomy): domain Eukaryota; phylum Ciliophora; class Oligohymenophorea; order Peniculida; family Parameciidae; genus Paramecium; species Paramecium sonneborni. The sequence continues at coordinate 347,865 of CAJJDN010000100.1, read as the reverse complement.
CGGGATCATCTATCATTAAAAAAAAAATGAATTATTTTCTCTATAAATTTGAAATGAAAAATTCGGATTATGAATTTCAAATTATAAAATAAATTTATTTTTATCCATGATTAATTTATTTTATTCTTTAAAATTCTTTTTTTATTATTTTGGAATACTTTGTTATTCAGACTCAATATTAAAAATTTGCATCTTTTTATTTATTAATTTTTCATTTAACAGAAAGTAAATTAAATTAATTACACATTGATAATTATAGAATTATTATATTATACTAATTACTGTTATATCAACTGATTTGTCAAAAAATAAATTCTGGTTTGAATCATGTTATTTTGAAGCCTATTTGCAATTTTCTTATATTTATAATTCTTTTAATTTTTTAAAATGCTTTAATTTGAAGAAATACTTAGAATACAATATCAAGTTTATTTAGGTTTTTAATATTCAAGTTCTTAAGATTAATAAAATGAGTTAGTGAGTATTAAAATATTGATGAACAAAGAATTAATCTATTAAATAATGAAAATACTTTTTTTATTATTAGAATTTCAGAAGGTATTGTTTATAAGGTAAAAAATACTACAACTAATGAAATTTTGGCTATTAAAGAATATAGATTAAATAATGAGAAGGAATAAAATGCAATATAAATACTATAAAAATAGAAATTGAAATATATAATAGAAATAAAAGAAGTTAGATAAGAATAGAATAAAGAAAAAATGATTGTTATGGAATATGCTGATGGAGCATTCAAAGATTTTATGAAAACAGATGAATTTAAACAATTAAGTTAAGATCAAATAAACAAATTTTTTATTTAAGTAATAAATTAATATGATTAGATTTAGATGGTAAAAGGAGTTTAGTCACTACATAAATTAGGATTATTTCATAGAGATTTAAAACCAGAAAATTTTGTATATATTAATAAGCCAAATAAGCAAAAGATTATTAAATTAATTGACTTTGGATAAACTAGAAACACAGAAATTTCAGATGTTCTTAAGACAAATCAAGTTGGAACACCTTAATATCAAGCTCCAGAAATTTTTACAGGTTAATATGATAATGAAATCGATATATGGTCTTTGGGACTCATTTGGTGGGAAATGTTAACAAATGAATTATTTCTTAAAAGTATCAAAGAAAAAAAGTTTTTATATTCCAACCAATAAAACATAGATTCAAAAATTGATACTTGTAAGTCTATTTAAAGAAAAGAAAATAATTTGCTAAAAAAAATTTTAAATTTAGAAGCTCAAAAAGAATTTAATTAAAAGAAATTTTCAAAGCTTATAATAAATTTGATCCAAAATCCATTTAAATAATTTAATATTAAAACAGATACAGAATAATAATTTAAATCAGTGAAGGGAGAGAAGATATTGTGTATAAAGTAGAAGATATTAAAACTAATGATATTTTGGTTATTAAAGAATACAAATAAATCAATCAAAATGAATACAAAGCAATTNGAAGAAATACTTAGAATACAATATCAAGTTTATTTAGGTTTTTAATATTCAAGTTCTTAAGATTAATATAAATGAGTAAATCTATTTAGTTTATAAAATGAGTTAGTGAGTATTAAAATATTGATGAACAAAGAATTAATCTATTAAATAATGAAAATACTTTTTTTATTATTAGAATTTCAGAAGGTATTGTTTATAAGGTAAAAAATACTACAACTAATGAAATTTTGGCTATTAAAGAATATAGATTAAATAATGAGAAGGAATAAAATGCAATATAAATACTATAAAAATAGAAATTGAAATATATAATAGAAATAAAAGAAGTTAGATAAGAATAGAATAAAGAAAAAATGATTGTTATGGAATATGCTGATGGAGCATTCAAAGATTTTATGAAAACAGATGAATTTAAACAATTAAGTTAAGATCAAATAAACAAATTTTTTATTTAAGTAATAAATTAATATGATTAGATTTAGATGGTAAAAGGAGTTTAGTCACTACATAAATTAGGATTATTTCATAGAGATTTAAAACCAGAAAATTTTGTATATATTAATAAGCCAAATAAGCAAAAGATTATTAAATTAATTGACTTTGGATAAACTAGAAACACAGAAATTTCAGATGTTCTTAAGACAAATCAAGTTGGAACACCTTAATATCAAGCTCCAGAAATTTTTACAGGTTAATATGATAATGAAATCGATATATGGTCTTTGGGACTCATTTGGTGGGAAATGTTAACAAATGAATTATTTCTTAAAAGTATCAAAGAAAAAAAGTTTTTATATTCCAACCAATAAAACATAGATTCAAAAATTGATACTTGTAAGTCTATTTAAAGAAAAGAAAATAATTTGCTAAAAAAAATTTTAAATTTAGAAGCTCAAAAAGAATTTAATTAAAAGAAATTTTCAAAGCTTATAATAAATTTGATCCAAAATCCATTTAAATAATTTAATATTAAAACAGATACAGAATAATAATTTAAATCAGTGAAGGGAGAGAAGATATTGTGTATAAAGTAGAAGATATTAAAACTAATGATATTTTGGTTATTAAAGAATACAAATAAATCAATCAAAATGAATACAAAGCAATTTAAGCAATTAATTAAAAGAATTGCAGTCATATAATTAGAATAACAAAAGTATTTTAAGAATTGAATTCTTTAAAAATTGTGATGGAGTTAGCTGATGGAGATTTCTATTAATTTATGTAAACACAAGATTATCGTAGATTGTCAAATGATCAAAAGAATTAATATTTTATTTAAGTAATTAAATGATATAATTATATTTAGATGGTAAAAGGAGTTGATTAACTTCATGATTTAGGATTATTTCATAGTGATTTGAAACCAGAAAAGTTTGTATATTTTAATTAACCAAACAATCAAAAAATTATTAAATTGATTGACTTAGGTTTAATTAAAGAAACTTCAAATTAGATGGCAAAGACCGCATATGTTGGAACCCCATATTATATAGCACCAGAAGTCTTAGAAATTTTTAATAGTTAAGTTTTTTATGATAAATCAGTTGATATTTGGTCTTTGGCAATGATAAAAATTTTTTAATGGTAATTTAAATTTATAATCCTAGGTAATTGTTAATAAGAAATATTTAATTAAATCTTAAATTGTAGTTAACAAAATATCGATTAAAAAATACAAAACAACATATTAATATAACAAAAAGAAAAAGAATTAATTTAAAAGATGCTTAGAAAATTTTCAATGTAAAGGATATAATTGAAAAACATAATTACAGCATATAATTAAGAACAACTTGTTTAACGAAAATTTTAAATGTTATAGATTCCTAACTAATAAAATTAGATTCCAATCCAAAGTTAAAAAAAATAATTTTAAACTTTAATTGAATTTTTAAAATTCTATCGAATAGCCAGCATCAAATAATCAATTTCCTTTTATATTCTAGATTTAAGATAAAAATTAAGAAGAGAGAGACAAAAAGAAATATGAGGAACAAGAAAAGATTTAAAAAAGAAATAAAAATTAAAATGGAAGAAGATTTAAAATAATAATAATAACAGTTTGAACAATCGAATGAGGAGAAAATGAAATAAATAAAGAAAGAAATGGAAAAGTAATAAGATTAAATGATTGCTGATAAATTATTAATGAGATCTTAGAATTAGAAGAGTAAATAAGAATAAAAGAAATATAATTATAATCATAAATAAAATAGAAACAAGATAATGTTTTATAATAGGAAAATTATACGGAATAATTAAATTAAATGAAAATTCAGTAAGAAATATAGTTTTAAAATTAAATGAACTAATTTAAATAAAAGAAAGAAGAAGAATGATAACAAGGGATTGAAGAATATAAATAGAAGATAAAAGAGAAAAAGGAAGAAAAAATTAAATAAAGATTATAAGCTTATGAACAATAAATGAAAGAATAATTAGAAATAAATATTTAAAACAAATATCTATTAGAATACTCAAAAGCAGTAACTGAATTGGAAAAAAAAAAGGTGTACGAAAATTAAAAATAATTAGAAGAAAAAAAAAATTTCTTCCTAATTCAATTATAATCTTAGTAAAATAATATTTAAATACTTATTTCAAATCTGAACTAAAAATTAGAACCTTTGAAAGATTTAGATACATAAGTTTAAAAAAAAAATTTGTTGATAGATTTTATAAATAATGAACTCAAAAAGTAAAATAAATTTATAAAGTCATAAAGTAATATTAAAAAATGATTTAAGATTTTTAAGTTTTATAATAATAAGGAAAAATGATTAATCAATTTGGGTTAAGTTAGCAAATTATTGCTTATTAATCCTTAAATTGTAAGGTTGAAGAACTTTAATAAGTTTAAAAAAGACTTAAAAATTTAATTGATGAAACAAATAAATCTATTGAATTAATTGATATCAAATTTATTGATGAAAATCATAGATAAATAATTGAATTAGCCAATAATTTAGATGATTACTAAGATAAATTTTAATATCTATCTAAAAATTAAAAATATCAAAATAAAATAGATCAATTGTTATTTGAAATAAAAAATGATTTTTAATAAGTAAATTGTTTGATTTAATTATTTAATAAAGGTGTGTTTTAAAATTATCAATAGTTTAATCAAATAATTGATTCAATTAATCAAGATTTATATGAATTTTAAAAAAAATAGAATTAATTGCAAGAATAAATTTATGAAGATTAATAAATTGAATAACAACATGTGGAAAGAAAAAAACAATTAACAAATACTGAAGGATAATTAAATGAATTTATAGTTAAAATGAATAAGTTTTAAACTTAAATAAATAATTTAATTAACAATGAATATTGTAACAATGAATTTACTAAGATAATGAATAAATAAAAAAAAATTGATTAAAATATGAATTAAATTTAAGAATAATTCAAAAATTTTACAGAATTTAATTAACTTACATCCTAAGAGATTAAAATCAAATGTTATATTTGGAATTCTTTTAAGAGAAATTTAAAAAATAATTTGAAGATTAATAGGAACAAGTTAATTAACTTTAATAAATAGTTTAAAACATAAGAGTTGAAAACAAAAGCGGAATAGAAAAAGAATTTTTACAATTAATTAATCAATTATAAGAAAAATTTATGCAATTTTCAAAGGAACTTTAAAAAGTTAATATTGATTAAGATAAAATTCAAAATCTAAAAGAAATTAAGAAAAAAGAGAAAATTTGTATAATCAATTGGTTTAGGAAGTAGAAACCTTAAAATAATATTCATAAATTAATAAATCTAATTAGAAGTTATTTAATCAAACAATAAAGCATTTTCAATACAAAAAAGAAAAATTTGATTAATCAAAGTAAATTATTAGAAAATAACAATAATATAATTTAAAGAAAACAAAAATATTAGAATAAGTGCTTGGAAATGTGCAAAATAAACCAAATGAATTATAATTTCATGGTATAGATAATAATCTCATTGATTAATATGAATAATTAAAAGAAAAAGAAAAATAAATACTATCAGAAATAAATAGCATAATTTCCTAGGATAAAAATTAATATTTAACTCCATAATTTTTTAATCAAATAAAACTTAAAATTTTAGATTTAACTTCACAAATACATTAATTAATCTAATAAATTCCTTAAATTTAATAATTCAAAAAAGAATATAAAATTAATGTAGAATTATATGAAAAATTATAGACTTTAATTAATTATATGATGTCATATCATTTAACGAGATATTGTGAGAGGATTAAAGAAAAATGCAGATAAATAAAAGAATAAACTATTACAATCAAAAATTATTGAGGAAAGTACATATATTATTGCCTTTCAAAAAAAATAAAATTAATAATTGGAAGATAAAACTTAAAAAGAGAAGGAAACTTAAGATTTATTAAAAAAATACAAAAATATTCTATTTCATAATTACAATAAGAAGATGATTGATGAAATGGAAAGAGATTATTAATAAATCAAGAAGGAAATTGAATAATAAGAAAATCTTATAAAAAACAAAAATTAAGTAAAACTAAGAAGTAAACTTATTGACTAGAATGTCATAAAAGAAATTATCATCAATAAATAATATTATAAGATTACAGAGTTTACATAGATGCTAGTTTTGTAAATAATATAAAAAAAATCTTGAATATGTATTTATGTTATAATAAGATAAATTGTATTTTTTTATTATTTTAATAATTTTAAAGATTTTAACTTAAGCTATATTTGTTTTATGTTTATTTTGTTATCCAAAAAATTATAAAACATTCTATCTTAAAATATATTTAACATCAATAAGATATTTGGTACAGTTTTCAAAAACTTAATTAATCCAGTATATTATATGAATTTTTGAAAGATATGTTGTGTTTATTTAAATAGATTGTATCTTAATTTATTAGTTTTCTCTTATCCAATTAATGTTGCAACATTTATATCAATAACCATTTGATAGCAGTTGGTTTTCCTTAATTATAATTATTATTGCTTTTGCCAAATGCACAATATTAGGATTAATTCAAAATATACAACTTATAAATAACAAAATATGTTATTTTTTATTTCAAACAATCAATTTTAAATAAAGATGACTTGATTAAAATGAATAAAAACCATAAATTGCAAGTTTCATTAAAATGAACCTAACTGATAGTGAAATGTTTTAAAGATTAATATTTTGTTCAAATTAATTTAAATATTACTTTCAGGAATTAATAGTTTCTAAAGCCAAAACTAAATTTTAATTTTACAATAAAATATTGTAATAATGTTATGCAAATATAATAAAATTTAACGAAGTGTTAGAAAAATCTATTGTAATTAATCCTAAACGAACAATTAAATTTATCGTAAATTAAATTCTAAAATAAAACATCTTCCCATAAAATTTTGCAACCTACTTTAAAACTATATAATAGAAAATTTTTAGTAAATTTGATAAAATTTTATTATTCTTAAGGTGTATATTCAATTATATTCAATGTATTATAACCTTATGAAAAAATACTGTAAGCATGAATTAATCCAAACTTACATAATATGATTTATAAATATAAAATATTGATGTTACTGTAGAAATAATAAATTAATTCCTTGACAAGAATCAAATCTTTGACTCAATTTATTAAAAATAAATGCCATTTTAAATATTATAATAGATAAAGTAAATTATTCAATATTATAATATATAGTTTTCACAGATTTATACAAGGGAATTCATTAATTATGAACTCTGAAATTTTCTTTCACTTTTTGATGATAATTCATCCACTAATGTCTTTGAGCTATAAAGAATCAATAAAATAATTTACTAATAACAATAAGTTTGATTAAATAAATCTAATGTTTTTACAACATAATTATCATGAATATGCTTTACTTTTCATCCTATCGAAGCTCTTATTCTGAATTCTGATTTCCAAATGTACTCTCAAATCAATATTTCTTTAAGATCATTTATCAATCTTGAAGCTTTATTAGGAATATCTTCTTACTATAAATTGTAGGATCACCATAATAAATTATAAGTAGCTAATTAATTGATTTTATAAAAATTCATGAAACCAGAAGTAAAAAAAAAATAAAAGGACTAATATATTAAAAAATTCATATTTTCAGTTTATTATGTTAAAATTGATTTCCTTTTAAGTAAATTTGATTATGTTTACTTACTATTTTCTAAGATACTTAATGCTTTGATTGGAGAAGATAATAAAATGATTAATTTAGCCGATTTATCTTAAATTATTTTTTTTCAAGTTATCTTTAATGCAACTATAAACTTATTACTTCTTAATTAAATTTTAAAAATAAATGATTTGAAGAATTTAAAAATCTAACAATAATATTATAATATCTTTAGAGTCTTAAAAATTAAATAGATATTCTTCAGGTATATGTTAAGAAATACATCAAAACTTATTTTAGTTTTTAATTAAAATTGTACAATTGAATAAAAGAATCAAATATTAAAAAACTAAAAAATTCTTTCATTAAATTAATCACTTATTATCAATTCATTCATTGCTAGTCCTATAATACCTAAAAATGTACTTCACTTTTGGCTGAAACATCGATTTAATAAAAATATCCTGGAGCCATAGATGGTCTAACTTAATACTTTTATCTGGCTTTAGTAGGATATTATCCAATTTTTAATTCAATCCTATCTATTATATTTTCCTTTTTTATATTATTGAATCGAATCTCTATTATTAAACTACAAAGATTACATTTTAAATTATCATAACCATCTATAAATTTCAGAAAAAGGATTCAAGTTAGCCTATTGCAATAATTATAATTTTTTAATATGCTGTTATTCTTTCGATTTCTCTTTTTTTATTTTATATTTATATTTCTTCATCCTTCCATCTATTGTTCAAAATCTTTTCATTTTCTTTTATATTCTACTTCCATATTCTCCCTCTATATCTTTGGGTCAATCTTCTTTGAATCTATTTTTAATTTGATTTTTGAAAAGAAAATTTTATTAAAATTTTTACAAATTTTCAATATTCATAAATCTTAAAATTATATTGACTTTGAACTTAGAAATTAATTTACTATTTCAAATAGAGTGTTAGGATAATTATTATTTAAAAATATATTTTTATGGACTTAGATTTCAAAATATAAATTAAACCAATTATTTATTTTGTTAGAATAATTTTTACTAGAAAGTTCAAATATTTTATAAAAATATTTATCAGTAAAAAACAACTGAAAGATATTGACTTAACAATAAATAATTCAATAATAATTAACTAAAATTTTAACTAGAGCTCTCCTCCAAACTTTTGCTGAATTGATTTTTAATTTAGATATATTCGAAAAACTATTGAATAAACTATTTAATTTAAAAAAATAATAATTTTAATTAAAAATCAATACGCAGATTGTCCTTTATCAATATTTATATTTGTAATATGATTTAATAATTTATATCTTTTAAGTTATCATATTGTTATATAAAGCTAAAAAATACTCAAACTAATGAAATTGAGGCTATCCAATAATGAAAATAAATCAATTAAAAGGAATACAAAGCATAATAAGAATTTAAAATAGAATTTGAAATATATTATTCAAATAATAGAAGTTTAAACTTCCTTGACTGAAATATTAATGGGATTATAAATGACATCAGTTAGAGATAAATTTTAATTAGAAAAAATCATTAAAAAAATTTTGTTGATAATAATTTTAGGTATGTACTAGAATTATCGAATACCTTTTAAACGATAATAGTTATTTACTTACACCTTAAATAGAAGTTAACAAGATATCGGATTAGTAGGATATATTTTTATATATATCTAAAAAGAATTATATTTATAAAGATTAGCTAAAAAATAATTTATCAATAGGAAATTTTTTAAACTCGTTAAATGATGTGAATTAATCATTAAATTAAGGAAGACTTTAAAATTATCAATAGATTAATCTAATAATAGATTCAATTAATCAAGATTATTTAAAGCTTTTTAATTTTACCTAATAGATTTTTAAATGCCATAATTGCTAAAATCCATTTATTGTTATAATTGAATGCAGATTCTTCTCAAATTTCAATGCATAAAACATTGTTTTGTAATCACATTCAATTTCAATTTAAATATACTTTTTATTTAAACAATAATTTACCTATTGTAAATAATTATTTCTATAGATATTTCCATATCTAAAAGCTCTTTTGAATAATCAATTCAATCTATATCTTAATCCTTAATTTCAAAAAAAGTATCTAATTTTTAGAAGTTTGTTTTAAAAAGCTTTACAATTAGAGAGGGTCGATATCAGAAAAGGATGTTAATTGATATGCCTATAAATTACTATAACTTTTTGGAATCTTTTATTCATGAGTAGAATCTTGCTAGTCTAACATTAGTTTTATTTATATTTCCATTCCATTTAATTATTCAATTATTAATTTTTAAATATCCTAAATAAATTCTTTGTGAATATTGAAAATAGCTTTTACTTAAATATTTCTTAAGGTGAGAATAAAACNTCAATACGCAGATTGTCCTTTATCAATATTTATATTTGTAATATGATTTAATAATTTATATCTTTTAAGTTATCATATTGTTATATAAAGCTAAAAAATACTCAAACTAATGAAATTGAGGCTATCCAATAATGAAAATAAATCAATTAAAAGGAATACAAAGCATAATAAGAATTTAAAATAGAATTTGAAATATATTATTCAAATAATAGAAGTTTAAACTTCCTTGACTGAAATATTAATGGGATTATAAATGACATCAGTTAGAGATAAATTTTAATTAGAAAAAATCATTAAAAAAATTTTGTTGATAATAATTTTAGGTATGTACTAGAATTATCGAATACCTTTTAAACGATAATAGTTATTTACTTACACCTTAAATAGAAGTTAACAAGATATCGGATTAGTAGGATATATTTTTATATATATCTAAAAAGAATTATATTTATAAAGATTAGCTAAAAAATAATTTATCAATAGGAAATTTTTTAAACTCGTTAAATGATGTGAATTAATCATTAAATTAAGGAAGACTTTAAAATTATCAATAGATTAATCTAATAATAGATTCAATTAATCAAGATTATTTAAAGCTTTTTAATTTTACCTAATAGATTTTTAAATGCCATAATTGCTAAAATCCATTTATTGTTATAATTGAATGCAGATTCTTCTCAAATTTCAATGCATAAAACATTGTTTTGTAATCACATTCAATTTCAATTTAAATATACTTTTTATTTAAACAATAATTTACCTATTGTAAATAATTATTTCTATAGATATTTCCATATCTAAAAGCTCTTTTGAATAATCAATTCAATCTATATCTTAATCCTTAATTTCAAAAAAAGTATCTAATTTTTAGAAGTTTGTTTTAAAAAGCTTTACAATTAGAGAGGGTCGATATCAGAAAAGGATGTTAATTGATATGCCTATAAATTACTATAACTTTTTGGAATCTTTTATTCATGAGTAGAATCTTGCTAGTCTAACATTAGTTTTATTTATATTTCCATTCCATTTAATTATTCAATTATTAATTTTTAAATATCCTAAATAAATTCTTTGTGAATATTGAAAATAGCTTTTACTTAAATATTTCTTAAGGTGAGAATAAAACTTATTTTGATTTTTAAATTGACTTTTAATATGGAATGTGAATAATAAAGTTTAGGTAATTTTGTTGTTGAATCCTATCCTCCTATCATCTATTAAATATTTCCTAATTCTATGAGAAGACCAAGTGATTATCATCTTCATCTTCTATAATTTAAAATTATGCTTTACTTAATAAATTAAATATTGTACTTTTCCCAGAGCCAGTTCTGAATCTAGCATTATTACATTACTTAATTTATTCTATTAAATACGCTCTAGTAGCTTACAACCAAATTATTTTACTTTTAAGAACCATATTAAAAAGTTTAAACTCTATTTAAAATAATAAAATCTGACTTTTTCTATCATTTAAATTATTAAATTCTTATAAGATTAATCCAAAAAATTATTAAAATTGAAAATAATAAGAATTCTTCATTTTTGTTTGAAATTATTTATAATTAAGTATTTAAAGGAATAAAACGAGAAAAAATATAATAGAAACAGAAGATAGAATATCTTAGGGAGACATTTTATTCATTATAAAAGAAATCTTCAAAATTCTTTGATTTTTTGGAATTTTTCAATAACATCTCTAAAAAGATTATGATGATAGTTGAGCATTTATTATTAATAATTAGTTTCTATATTTTTTTTCTAAGAACAAAGATAAATAATTTAATTACCGTTCATATACATAGACAATAGTTATTAGGTTTAAATAATATAATTTTGAAAATTTTAAGAGTTTGATAGATTTTTATTAAATTTTATAATATTATGTGTGAAATAGGAAATTAAGAATTTTTACTCATTGTATTTCCTCCTCAATTAATTACCCATTCATTCTCTTCAGGTTTATGGTTTCTCGAATATCCTCTCCTTGAATCTTGTTTTATTAGGAGAAATTATTTTTTGGAACTTTTCAAATAAAGCAGAAATAGAAAAATTGAATGTCACAATAAATAATTTTGCAATCAAAAAAAATAATATACTAAAACAAAATAATATATTTTAACTTTTTTATATTAAATATTTTATCAAAAAATTTAATTTAAAAATATCAACTTATAAATTTAAACTCAAAAATAAACTTTTAATTTAAAATTTAATATTCAAATTAATATTGAGTAGTTAAAGGTTTTCACTTAAAATTAATCAGAATAAAACTAAAATCTTAACTAGGAAAAAAGAATTAGTCTTAATAAATCGTAGAAAAAAATATTGTAAATCACAATGTAGTAGCTATGGAATACATTCATTTATAAGCCCCTATATTCAAAATACATTACATCTCGTTAGAAATTATGATGAAATTATACATAATGGTTTAGATGAAGGTTATCACAATTAAAAAATTAATGAAGTTTTTGGTCAAAGAGATTCAAGGATGGATTTTCTATATTAATTAGAAAAAACTAACCTGTATAGAGGTACTGAATTTAATGAAATAATAGGGAATAGTAATACTTAATTATTCAGAAATGAATAAGAAAAATGTTGAAAATCCAAATCAGGTATTACCCTGATTTGTGTTACTTTGATTTAGGGTAATAATATCCATTAGACATCTTGACAATAAATGAAATTATAATATCCTGCAACATAAATAAATAAATAGAAAATTCAAAAAAAAATTAAATTAACTTTTATTAGCCCAGAAGAGACTTCTGTTGGTAGTGCTAAGCACGAGCTGAAAAGCTCTTAATAACAATTCTTTAAGCAAAATTACAAAGTATCAATTTTTTTAACCAAACTTATGTCCTCTTTTCCAACAAATCTAATAAACTTTGAGATTCTTTAAATGGGTTGCTTTATTTAAAATATCTTGAAAGAATAGTATTTATTTCATTCATTTATTTTTTATTTAAAAGAATCCTTGAATTTCGGAATANAATATTTCTTAAGGTGAGAATAAAACTTATTTTGATTTTTAAATTGACTTTTAATATGGAATGTGAATAATAAAGTTTAGGTAATTTTGTTGTTGAATCCTATCCTCCTATCATCTATTAAATATTTCCTAATTCTATGAGAAGACCAAGTGATTATCATCTTCATCTTCTATAATTTAAAATTATGCTTTACTTAATAAATTAAATATTGTACTTTTCCCAGAGCCAGTTCTGAATCTAGCATTATTACATTACTTAATTTATTCTATTAAATACGCTCTAGTAGCTTACAACCAAATTATTTTACTTTTAAGAACCATATTAAAAAGTTTAAACTCTATTTAAAATAATAAAATCTGACTTTTTCTATCATTTAAATTATTAAATTCTTATAAGATTAATCCAAAAAATTATTAAAATTGAAAATAATAAGAATTCTTCATTTTTGTTTGAAATTATTTATAATTAAGTATTTAAAGGAATAAAACGAGAAAAAATATAATAGAAACAGAAGATAGAATATCTTAGGGAGACATTTTATTCATTATAAAAGAAATCTTCAAAATTCTTTGATTTTTTGGAATTTTTCAATAACATCTCTAAAAAGATTATGATGATAGTTGAGCATTTATTATTAATAATTAGTTTCTATATTTTTTTTCTAAGAACAAAGATAAATAATTTAATTACCGTTCATATACATAGACAATAGTTATTAGGTTTAAATAATATAATTTTGAAAATTTTAAGAGTTTGATAGATTTTTATTAAATTTTATAATATTATGTGTGAAATAGGAAATTAAGAATTTTTACTCATTGTATTTCCTCCTCAATTAATTACCCATTCATTCTCTTCAGGTTTATGGTTTCTCGAATATCCTCTCCTTGAATCTTGTTTTATTAGGAGAAATTATTTTTTGGAACTTTTCAAATAAAGCAGAAATAGAAAAATTGAATGTCACAATAAATAATTTTGCAATCAAAAAAAATAATATACTAAAACAAAATAATATATTTTAACTTTTTTATATTAAATATTTTATCAAAAAATTTAATTTAAAAATATCAACTTATAAATTTAAACTCAAAAATAAACTTTTAATTTAAAATTTAATATTCAAATTAATATTGAGTAGTTAAAGGTTTTCACTTAAAATTAATCAGAATAAAACTAAAATCTTAACTAGGAAAAAAGAATTAGTCTTAATAAATCGTAGAAAAAAATATTGTAAATCACAATGTAGTAGCTATGGAATACATTCATTTATAAGCCCCTATATTCAAAATACATTACATCTCGTTAGAAATTATGATGAAATTATACATAATGGTTTAGATGAAGGTTATCACAATTAAAAAATTAATGAAGTTTTTGGTCAAAGAGATTCAAGGATGGATTTTCTATATTAATTAGAAAAAACTAACCTGTATAGAGGTACTGAATTTAATGAAATAATAGGGAATAGTAATACTTAATTATTCAGAAATGAATAAGAAAAATGTTGAAAATCCAAATCAGGTATTACCCTGATTTGTGTTACTTTGATTTAGGGTAATAATATCCATTAGACATCTTGACAATAAATGAAATTATAATATCCTGCAACATAAATAAATAAATAGAAAATTCAAAAAAAAATTAAATTAACTTTTATTAGCCCAGAAGAGACTTCTGTTGGTAGTGCTAAGCACGAGCTGAAAAGCTCTTAATAACAATTCTTTAAGCAAAATTACAAAGTATCAATTTTTTTAACCAAACTTATGTCCTCTTTTCCAACAAATCTAATAAACTTTGAGATTCTTTAAATGGGTTGCTTTATTTAAAATATCTTGAAAGAATAGTATTTATTTCATTCATTTATTTTTTATTTAAAAGAATCCTTGAATTTCGGAATATCTTATACTCTGAATTCTAAACCAAAATATGAATCACAATCAAATAAATAAATTTTATCTATTTAAGGGATTAAAGAAGAAATTGACAACTAAATTTTATTTACTTACGACCCAATCGTTACAATAGCCTTAGTCTTTTTTTAAGTGCATATTTTACATTATTCTGACTGATTAATAATATTTTCCTTATGATTAGATGGTATAACACAGGGGTATTATTTTTGAACAGCAATATTTTATCCTAATTTCCTTCCTGGAATATCTGCTTAATTTCTTCACTATCTTAGATAAAAATGAAGGCTCATATTTATAAAAGTTTGTACATAAAATGATTTAATATATTTAACTAGATGAAACATCAATTATATAGGTCTGCATTCTTGGATTGTTAGGATAGAGGGAGCTATTTTAATAATTCGAATCAACTTCATAGAATATGATACCCTTGTTTAAGGAAGTCTAAATTAGTAAACCTTAAATTTTATTTTTCCAGATTTTATTAATGACTGTTAGTTAAGTCCAATCCAATTACAAAGCTTTATTATATGTGGCATAATTTTTATCACAAAGAGTAGGCAATAGATTTTGTCAGAAAAATATTTCTTAATCAAAGATCTTTTCCTAATATTAGCTGTTTTGCAGAGTTCAATTTTAATATTGTTTAAAATTTTTTTTATTGTCAGTTTAATAGATTGAGCCAATCAGAATTGAGATATATTTGAAAAAAAAGATTTGAATAATGATGGAATTCTTTGTTTCTAGAACTTCTCTTCTTTGAGCTCTGAGATTTTGGAGAATTTTAATTTTTAGAAATTTATCATTTCTGGGTTTAAAGAACCATATAGGTTCTAGGGAACGATATTTAAGATAGTTAATATTGTTTTGAGAATATTTGGGAATGAACTTATTATTAACCTCCAAGAAGATCAAAATAGTTCCTTTAAGTTAATCTATGGATTCATATTAAGAGTATTCCACACTATCATTTTAAATTATACCATCCCGACAGCAGGGTATTGATCAGGAGGCCTACTTCACAGCTTTACAGTAATTTTCTGTTTCAGGACGGTTTGGGCAACTGCCTTAAGAGGACCTCATACATTTTGAGATTTTAATTTAAAAAAAAAGATTTTTTTAACGAGAATATTTCCTATAAAAAACTGTTAACTATTGCTTCTCTTTGATTAATATTGCTAGAATAAAGTTTATTATCAAAAATATTAACTTAAATATTAAAATTAATGCCGGTTTTATGATAAAGCCTAATTTATTTAAAGAGATTGCCTAAGATAGATTATTAATATTTATTAATTATCTCATATGCTTTAAGTTTAATTTTACTTTGCTTGATATCTGAAGTCTGTTATTATATTTCATCATTATTTAAAAAATCAATCGAAGTTACTTTTATTGATAATATTATTATTAATTATGATTTTTTGTTGGAAATTTAAATTGCCTTAAGGATATCTTTCATTGTTTAATATCCTCAAATATAAATTAATGTTAAAATAAAAACATTTTAGCTTGAAAATCTAAACTATGTAAGTACTAAAAAATTATATTGAAAGTATCATAATTGATATAATTGATGAAATTTCTCAATAATAACAAAGAAGATCAAATAGATTTATCAATCTATAAACTACTCCAAAATGTTATCCCTAGATAAATCTATTATGACATTAATTTTAAGGTTAATTGTTTCAGATAATAAAAAATAAATGGAGAAGAGGAAACTTAATTTGAAAAGAGATGAATTCTTGATACAGTTTAAACTATCATTAGAACGAAATTTGATACTTTCTTATAAACTCTACTTATGTCTTAGAAAAATTTTTAATAGAAGATTTAACAGAAGATATTGAAAAATTAAACTTTTTCGGGATTCATAAAATTCTAGGTACATCATTACAAGATTTTAATTGATTGAGGTAATGTTTGATAAGTTATTAACAGATAAACTAAATAACTCTGAAAGAGAGATCTGTAATCAAATGATGACTATAAATCTAATTCATTTTATTAATTTTAATTTAGTCTAAATTATTTATTTAAGATTTTAATCATATAATATCAAAGGTAGTAATGTTCTTTTTCAATAAAATTCAAATTGATAATGTTGTTATTTTTTATAAAATGAAATACAATTATTTTTTATTGAGATTCTTAATATTTATAATTCATATTAAACNTCTAGAACTTCTCTTCTTTGAGCTCTGAGATTTTGGAGAATTTTAATTTTTAGAAATTTATCATTTCTGGGTTTAAAGAACCATATAGGTTCTAGGGAACGATATTTAAGATAGTTAATATTGTTTTGAGAATATTTGGGAATGAACTTATTATTAACCTCCAAGAAGATCAAAATAGTTCCTTTAAGTTAATCTATGGATTCATATTAAGAGTATTCCACACTATCATTTTAAATTATACCATCCCGACAGCAGGGTATTGATCAGGAGGCCTACTTCACAGCTTTACAGTAATTTTCTGTTTCAGGACGGTTTGGGCAACTGCCTTAAGAGGACCTCATACATTTTGAGATTTTAATTTAAAAAAAAAGATTTTTTTAACGAGAATATTTCCTATAAAAAACTGTTAACTATTGCTTCTCTTTGATTAATATTGCTAGAATAAAGTTTATTATCAAAAATATTAACTTAAATATTAAAATTAATGCCGGTTTTATGATAAAGCCTAATTTATTTAAAGAGATTGCCTAAGATAGATTATTAATATTTATTAATTATCTCATATGCTTTAAGTTTAATTTTACTTTGCTTGATATCTGAAGTCTGTTATTATATTTCATCATTATTTAAAAAATCAATCGAAGTTACTTTTATTGATAATATTATTATTAATTATGATTTTTTGTTGGAAATTTAAATTGCCTTAAGGATATCTTTCATTGTTTAATATCCTCAAATATAAATTAATGTTAAAATAAAAACATTTTAGCTTGAAAATCTAAACTAAAAAATATAAACATTATGAATTTTATTTAAAAATAATTTTATTTCGTTTGATAAAAAATATAAACATTATGAATATTATTTAAAAAGAACATTACTTCAATTGATAAACAATATAAAGTTTATATATTTTATTAAAAAATAATTTTATTTCGTTTGATAAAAAATATAAGTATATTGAATTTTATTTAAAAAGAACATTACTTCATTTTATAAAAATAATAAACATTATTAATTTTATTTAAAAATCATTTTATTTCATTTGATAAAAAATATAATTTTTATGAATTTTATTTTAACATATTATTAATTCATTTGATAAAAATTAATATTTATATCAAAGGTAGTAATGTTCTTTTTCAATAAAATTCAAATTGATAATGTTGTTATTTTTTATAAAATGAAATACAATTATTTTTTATTGAGATTCTTAATATTTATAATTCATATTAAACGAAATATAATTTTTTTTAAAATTAATTAATAATGTTTACATTTTATTTCAACTGAAACAAATTTATTTTTTAATGAGATTCAAAATCTTTATATATCAAATTGTTTAAATAATGAAAATGTGTTAGAATATTTTTACATGATATATGATTTCAAATTGATTAGAATTTTTATATTATTTATAAAATTGAGACTACTCTTTCAAATAAAACATAGTTACATTATAAGCAACTTAAAAATCTATTGCTGTAAAATATTTTTTTTAATGATTTTAAAAATTAATATTCTAATGAACAAAACCAAAGCTAATAAAGCTAATTTGTACAAGAGTCCAAATTAACCCTAAAATCACAAAAATAACTAGAAACCATAAAATAATTTAATCAAATATCAAATCAGAAAATGTAAAATTTAAAATTAACTGATAGGATTTCGCCTAATGGTATTATTATTATAATTCTAAATAATGATTATATTTGTTTCTCTATAAAATAGACTTAATAAATTTTGTTATTTTTTTAATGAATTCAAGTCTTTTATTTTGAGAATAAAATTCTTTTATTACAATAGAATTTAAGTGTTTGATTAATTTAATCTATGCTAAATTTGTATTGTAAAATAATAATTCTATATTAGAAAGCTTTGATAAAAGCCTGATAAAGGTATAAGAAATAATTTTATTTCATTTTAATAAAATTATGTTTATATTTTGGAATGATCCATTACTTATAAATAAGTTTGACATTTGATTGATAATTTTTTACAATAATTGCCTATTTTGTTTATTAGATCAGGTAAATGAGGTTAAATAATACTTTAGAATATGATTAAACTTTAAATACAATTGATCTCAATTACATCTGTACTAACTATTAGTATATGTTTATGATAGTTTCTTCTATATTCACTAGATAAAGACTGGTTTTTGTATAATAATGATATAATAAAGGAGGAATGATATTAATAGGATGATTAGTAATTAAGATTTAATGTTGTTGATTTCTTTTGTTAGACTTCTTGAATAATTAATATCTATTTTGTGAGTATGTGATATTATTAAATTATAATATAATTAATATTGATTATTAAATAAAAATGTTATTGAGAGGAAGAGTATTAGTAAATTTTGCAAAAGTGAAAGTAACAGAGACTCCAAAAATAAGAATAGGAGATGCAGTAAAATTAATAAAGGAGAGAGCAAAAGCAAAATTTGATGAGACAATAGATTTTTAATTAAGGTTGAATGTTGATCCAAAACATGGTGATTAAAATGTAAGAGGAACATGTATGTTACCAGGTGGATTAGGAAAGAATGTATCAATAGCAGTTTTGACTAGTAATGAATTAAATGAAGTTGCATTAAGAGTAATTTGATATAATAAAATAATAATAGGCAGGAGCAGATTTTGTTGGTTAAGAAGAGATTTTGAAATCAATTAAAGATGGAACATATAAATTTGAGAAATTAATAACAACATAAGAAATGTTAGTTCATTTAAAACCTTATGCAAGATTATTAGGTACAAAGGGTTTGATGCCAAATCCAAAGGCTGGAACATTAGTTTTACCTTAAGAACTAACTTAAGCAATAAAAGGAGCAAAAGCAGGTTCTATAGAATTTAGAGTGGATTCAGGTTCAAATTTAATGGTACCTGTTGGAAAGAAATCATTTGAAGATAAAGTGATATTAATGAACATCAAAGCATTTTCAATAGCATTGAATTAAAAGAGACCTACATCTTTAAAAGGATAATTAATAGGATAAGCAAGAATAAAAACAACGATGGGAGAACCAGTAGAAGTAGATATATAATCATTTGATTAAAGAAATAAGGAAAATGATTTAAAAGATTTAGTTTATTGATAAGTATATTATATTAAAAAAAGGATATAAAATATAGATAGAATTAATTATATAATCATAAATTATCAATAATATAATTAATCAAAAGTAAAGGACTTATTAGTATTGCACAAATGATAGTGATTGGAGATAAAATACTTCCGATAAATAAGTATAATATGAAGTATGCAATCTAAGAACATTTTGAACAATTATTTATTCTAAAATTGGATATTCTTTTGACTATTTGATATGGAGCGGATATTATTAGGTATAGTATAAAAAAGGGAAGCAATATAAGTAATCCAATAGATAATAATAAGGTAAGGATAAGTTTAGGAATTATCATCATAATTCTAATTAACATAGGATTATTTAATGGTTTAATATTAGATACCTATCCTCCTGGAACTAATAATAATAATAAATATTATAAATATACTAGCACATCCAAAGATATTAAATATACCATAATGAGCTGATGAATATTTACCATGACATATCCAACAAAATTCATATTTACATTTATAACATGTCATATGATTACAACCACCTCTCTTCTCTATTGGAGCTTAACAATTTGGACAATTATTCACTTATAATTCTTTTCTTACTTTAAGATACTGTGTATCCATTGCTTATTCACATGATATATTCAAATGGTATTCATTTCCACATTTAAAACATATTTATTATCCACAAGAACATATCAATTAATCATTACCTGTACCTATCACATACTATTCACAATCCTCATATCATATTTATATATCTTACCACTCTAGGACACCATCTTACATTTTTATTCTAACTTATTTATTGACGACTATAAAATCTTTCGTATTTCTCATATAAACTACGAGATACTAATTCTTTTATCTAATGCTTTTAAAATTGTTCACTACATGATAATTAAGGACACTATATTATCATCACATTCCCTCTTATTATATTCTCCTTTAAATGAGTTCCTACACAAGATTTACAAAATTCATGTTTACAGGGTAAATATTAATTCATTTTTCTTTATGACAAACATATTTAACATTCCTTATACTCTTTTTAATTTTATGATATTTCATCGCTCTTTTCTTATGATTCCAATTCATCTGATGATTCATTCTATCTTAATCTTCTTATTCCAAATCTTTTTATTATACTATATTTCTTTAAAAAATTTTAGAATGCTTTGTTTTTCTCTTAACTTTATTGTTACCTTGGAAGCAATTCAAATTATATTTCTTATTCCTTCTCATCTTATATATCCAAATAAATTGGATCATCAGCACTACTTAATTATTCACCATTATTTTATTAACATTTTAGGGTATCACTTTATTATAATTTTGGCCCATGAATTTATAAGATCTTGCTCTTATAAAGTTCCAAATAGAAATGTTGATATCTTGGTTTTTATTGCTCATATTGGCAAAGTTATTCATTGTGATTATTACTATTCATTTAAATATAAATTATTGCTTTAATTTCTCCTGTAAATTTTAGATATAAAAATAAATTAAATTAGGATGTTCTTATATTGTAGATCCTATATTCCTAAATATAGTGCTAGTCAAGTCATTAAGAATGCCATATAAAGAAGAAAAGGTAAAAATTTATTATGAAATAGAACGCAAAAATGTGATGTAAGAGCATTTAGAGAGATTGGCTAACAAATTGGAATATAAAGTGTATCCATATCACATAACTCACTATGATCCTGCCCATCCAGATTATATTCCAGCATAAAGACAAGATTACAAACAAAGATTAACAATTGATACTCACAATATGCTGGTGGATGGAGTTAAAAGAGATGTTGCCATGTAAAAATAAGTGGATGAAGCAATAAAGAATTTGGATAGACCATATTTAAAAGGAAAGGCTGGAGTGACTAGAAATATAACTGGTGGTCTTAGAGATTACTTTCCAATAGATATTCCATATGCTTAAACAGGAAATCTAGAGAATGAAGAATTAGAATATGAAAATGTGTTTAGAAATGAGAAAAGATGGATAGCTTAAACAATAGCTCCAGTAGAAAGAACTGAAAGTGAAAAAAGACATGAAAAAGAATTAGAATCTAGACCTGTGACTAAAAAATTCCATCCAGATAAAGGATCGAAATATGATGTTGAAACACCTTATCATTTAAGATTCCCATATTTAGCTGATAGATTAGGACATCCAGAATTCTTGGCAAATCCTTTCTAAAGATTATTTAGATTAGAAAGTGATATGTATCATCCAAGTTATAATGATTAACCATTTGTATAACATCCATCAGGTGATCCTGATCCTACTTTAAATTTTGAAGAAGGAGAAGTTATCTATGAAAATACAAGATTATAAGAATGGTTAAAGTTTGTATGGTGGACTGGAACATTCAGTTTTGCTTGGATATGTTGGGTGTTACCATATAACATTGTATATAAAACAAATCTAATGTTTGATCATTAAATTGATGCTTCATTCTATCCTTATCATTTATAATCTATATATAATATGGATTATATGAGAATCAATGTTTTAGCTGCTACAGCTGCATCTGCATATTTATGGTATTTCCATCATATGTCTATGAATGATATTGGAAAAAACTATGTTACAAGAGTTCAATATAATAAAGATAAGGAATTAATATTTGTTACTAGAATGGGATCATTTGGTGTAGTTAGAGAAGATGTATTTGAAACTCATCATCTCGAAGTCTTACCATATTATACTAAATCTGGTGTTTAAAATATGAGATAAAATGTATCTATATATTATTATTATTTTTATTAGGATCTTGGAATGTATGAGTTATCATGTTTAAATAAACAAGATTTGATGTATTTATACAAAGAAGATGCTTTCTGGAATCCTAAACTAAAAACATCATTCCTTACAAATCATACTTAATTGATTTCAAAATAATATTTTGGATTAAAGAGGTATTTATTTGTTCCCATTTTTTTATTTTAGAAACGAAGAAGAAGAATATTAAAAGACTTTAACTGTAGGAGAATTACCCTTAAAAGATTTACCTGCTCCATGAATTATCCATCATAAATACAATATAACAACAATAATATATATATATTATTAATGAACGTTGATATATAAAAAGGAAGAGAAAGATCTGTTCGAAGAAACGGCTTAATTAATGGTCTTAATCCATACCAAGCTGTAAGTTGGATTTATACTCTGATTGATATTATTATTGCTTACATGTTTTCATTTTCTTATGAATAACCTGGAATTCATGTAATTTTTTTATTTTATTATTTAGGAACTTTTGCTCATTATATTAACTATTATTGTTACTACTATAATTTTTAGTTGTCTTAAAGCTACACTCATTGATCCAATAGACCCTATTGTCAAATAAGAATAAGTATATAAATAATAAGGGTAAAAATATTTATAATGCTTAAGTAAAGAATTTAAAACAGATATTAAATCATATTGTCTTGTTTGTTAAGCACATGTCTAAGATAAAACTAAACATTGTTGGAGTTGTAATAAGTAAATTAAAATTTCTAATAGGTGTGTATCACTTTTTGACCATCATTGTATTTGGCTTAATAACTGTGTTGGAGATTAGAACTATTCATACTTCTTTATTTTAGTTATATCCTTAGTGACATTCAAAATATTTAAATTAGCTTTGGATATTAATTTATTATTCTAAGAATATGATTTATAAATACTAGTTTATATTTGTATAGCAATTGATCCTCCTGTTTTAGTAGTCTTAATATACTTATTGTCTATGCATTTATATTTCAAGTTTATCTTATATTTTATATTTTTAGTTATAAACACATAACAACGTATGAACATATAAAATCAAAATAAGATAAAAAATAATAAATTGCATAATTATAACATCCATAATAAAAATCAAATCAAAATGAAAGTGGAACTGGATATGGATAACTATTATCAACTTCAAAAAGATTTGATTTAAAATCATAATTATCTTTAAAAACTGCAGATTCTAAATCAAACAAATAGAACTATTTTTCAAATAAATAGGAAGATGATAAAAAGAATCCATAATCATCTCCATCTTAACCTTAATTCACATAGATTCCTAGTTTATTTACGTCAAAACCAACAACTCCAGGAAATGATTAAGATAAAAAATATCGTATACAATAATAAAACTAATAATCTTAAGCAAAAGATTTAGATGAAATAAAGGATAAATAAATTTATAATTAAGTAATTGTTGAAGATTCTGAACCTCAAATGAATGAAAGTTCTGATGAAGATTAAAATGATAATTTTCACAAAAATAAACATCATTGCCCAAAAAATAGCAATGTTTCTCAATTAGGTTAAATAGTAAATCAATCAATGTCCGTAGAAATTGATGAATAAATTATAAAAGAGAATAAAGAAGAAATAAAAAAAGAAATAGAAATTGATAATAAATCTTTAGATCAAGATCTAGATAATGTTTCGAATTAATAATCATTACATGCATAATAGCCTCCACCTCCTTAAAATTGTTATACATTTCAAATGGATTTAAATTCTGAATAATAGAAGGTTATTATATCCCCATCTAGTAAGAGAAATAGTTAACATTTAATCGCTGATAATTGTACTGAATGAATTTTCAATATTTGTTAAATTTATAATTAATAAAAATCATATAAAATTGTTATAAGTTAAGATTATATTTATTATATATATATTAAATATAAGTTCTGGCTATTATAAATGAGAAGTTTAGTACAAAATTTGTAAATTTCGAAAATTCTTAAAACAATAAATGACTATACATAAAGTATGGATAAGAGGATATCAATACCTATTGGATTAGTATTTGCAGGAGTAGTTGGATACTAATTTTTAAAAAAAAACGGAGAAGATTAATAATCAACAGAATAACCATAAGAAGTAGGAGGATAAGAGAGATAATCATAAAATTCAAATAATTCTGAAGAGAATGATATTATTGAAATTGAGGAAAATAAATAATTAGAAAAATAACAATAACAATCTAAGTAAAGTGAACCAAAATCAAAGAAAAAACAAATTATATAAAAAATTAATCAAAAAACAAAAAAATAGTTTTAAACAGATAATGAAATGCCTGTCCCTAAATTAGTAATTGAAAAATAAAACTCTTTAAAGCAGGAAAAAAATGCAGATGATAAATTATTTTTCTAAATTTACTAAAAAATGAACTAAGAAGATTCAAATGAAGACACTTGAAATGGTATTTATAATAATTAATTATTAATATAATATTATTTATGAAATTAACCATTATTAAGTCAAATGTTGATAAAATTTTGAGTTCAATAGAGAACAAAGAGGAAGTTATAAATATTACAGCAATAAAATGCAATTTAGACAATATACCAAATGTTTTAGATTTTCCAAACCTAAAAGTATTGGATCTATCATATAATAATATATCTTCACTTGAAAATTTACCAAATTCAATAGAATATTTAAATTTACAACATAATCAAATTGAATATTTTGAGGACTTAGAATTTCCACCATCATTAGTATATTTAAATTTCAATGGAAATAAGGCTTCTAATAAGATTTAATATAGGAGTAAATTAATAAAGTAAATAAAAAAGACATGTCGTGAATTTAAATATTTGGATAATGTTCCAATAAAATTGCGTTATGCAGAGATGCCTATTAACATAAATAAATTTGATAAGATTATGGATTTTACATATGAGATGTTCGGAGAGGATTTTTGAATTTTATAAAAAAAGTATTAACTATAAATTTAGTTGTAATATATTATTAATTAAAATGAATAAATAAGAAAGAGAAAATGTAAAGTAACGTATTGAGGAAAGAATATTTTAAATAAAATTAAAAAACACATAACATGTACATTGATATAGATGATTAATAAATAGGAAGTAGTGATTGGAAAGAATGCAAATTTTACAAAAATAATTGAATAAGAATATGCAACAAAATATTTAGAGAGTTTAGGAATAGAAGCTAATTAAAAGAATATATAGATGATTTTAAAGAACTATCCATTAAATAGATGTGAAATAACAGGTGGATGGAATAGTAAGATTTTAATATAATTGTAGCATCTGGATTATATGCTGATACAATTAATATAGTTGTAAGATAAAAGAAAAAGAACATTGAAATACCTTAAGGATAAAAGGATAAGGATGTGTTAGATGAAGTGTAGAAAGAGTAGGATCTTAAAAAAATAACTATAAAGAAGAATGAATAAGAATAAGATTAATAATTAACATAATAATAATTAGCATTATAATAAAAAAATGAAGTTGAATAATAAAAGGAATTGTTAGAAAAAGAGGAAGAGAAGAAAATCAAATTTAAATTGGATTTTAATATAGAGCAGATTAAACATAAATATTTATTTCCTTTTAATTAAACATTTTAAAGAAAGCAAAATTAAAATATGGTAAATTAGGATAGATTAGAATTTTAATAAAATGATGAGACACATTCAGAACATGATAAATTTTTAGTATTTGAAAGTAAGATATTTTAATTACCTTTTATTCATATTGAAATTCCAGCACCATTATTAAAAGATGTTTAGAGACCACCAAATATGAAACCAGAAGATATTGAAAAGGTTTTAAAATAAATAGATAAATTATTTCCAAAGAGTATTTTCCCTATTAAAGCTAATTCAAAAAGTTAAGAGAAATAATAATTATAATAATTAAATAAAGAAAAAGGGAATGATGATGTAGAAACACGATATATAGTATTTGAGAAATAATAAATTGAAAATGTATTTTAATTAATACAGAAAAGTGAAATGGTAAAATTAATTGGACTTTTTATCCATTTATCATATTGGTTGGTGTTTGGTGTAACATTACCGATATAAATATAAACATTAACAAAAAAGTAAATGTATATATAGATGATGGAAATAATTGAATCCTTTTAATCCTTTTATTCTCCTAAATTATGGATGCATTTAGTAATGCCAATGATATTGGTATCATTAAAAATGGCAACTGAATATTTGTACAAAAACCATTATATAATATTTTTTGAGAAACCAAGAACAGAAATAAATACACCTGGTAATATTGCAATGGATAAAATATTTTATTTTGCTGATAGATTATTTGATTAGAATAATTTATTTTGTAGATTTATATTTTTAGAGAGTAGCAAATAAAAAAAGATAGGTAATGATGCAAAATTTATGCATAAAAGAATATTTGGAGTATCACCATATTTAGATATAATGATTTAGAATCCATAGAATAGTAGAACAAGGGCAATAATAGCAAAATAAAGAGATATTGATAGTATATCTATTATAATATTATTATTTTAGTAAGAGATAAAATATTAACAATAGGTGAAAAGAAATTAGCATAAACAATGCCACCTATTTTAAGATAATAGAATACAAAAGAAGAAAAAGATAAAATAGAAATGGCTTAAAAAGCTAAAATGTTTAGTGTTGTTTTAAGTAGAATGTAATAAGATTTTGAAAAAGTATTAAAAGAAAAAGAAGTTTTAAAACTAAAATAAATCTAATGTTGAAAAAATTAATTGATGATTCTATAACAATTCATTTTTTTTTTGATTTTTATAATATGATAGTATATATTGAATATATTAGAGTACATAAACAAATTCATTATTATATAGTTTATCTTTCTTTTCTTATTCTTTTTTGTATTTTAGGTTTTTCATTTTATTTTTTAATTTCATTGAATAGATCTTCATCTTTTCCATTATCACAATGATCACAATTACATTCAACTGTACATTTTTTACTTCTTATGAAACATTCACAATATTTTTTAATACATCTAGTTTTAAAACAATTACACCCCCATATTTCAGTGGTCTCAAATATTTTTTCTTTTGGAACTTTTTTATTTCTATGTGCTTTTTTCTTTACATAATCCATAGCCTAATTTCTTTACATTTTAAATTCTTCCGTATTGTTACAATCTTCACATTTACATGATTTTCCACAATTTCTCCCATTATGAAAACAAGAACAATACATCTTTAAACAATGTGTCTTTAAACAACTACAGGGTTAAAATTCATCTTATTTATTTTGTTATTTTTCTTCTTGTAATTTTGTTTAAACTATTGAAATTTCTTCATGAATATTATTTGTTTCTACTTAAACTATAGGTGATTTTTCATGAACTGCTTCTGGATCTATGAATGAATTCCTAAAATAAAAATATTCTTTTACCATTTTTAGAGTACTGGAGAATGTCTTAAAGGAGAATGTTTATAACGATCACAATCACTCAAATTAGAATACATACTCTAAAAATTTTACAAAATAGGTGGTTTTAAGTCATCTATAGGATCATAACTTTGCATTAATAGAAAAATGGATTATTAGAACAATTATTAATTACAAAATTCATCTTTTTTTCAATTAAATGGACAATATTATATCAGCATTGATCATATCAATTATATTTAATATAATAATACATTTCTTTATTTTATAGAATTGTATGGATTTATAATTTTCTAATAGATAAATAATTATCAATCTAATAGAACAATTGTTATTTTATTAAATACTTCAAAATTTATTAATATTTTTAACATTTATAATATCAAAAATGAATGAGGATATTGTTTCAGATAAGTTCCAATCAAAATTTGGTTCAAAGATGTCAAATTTAGTTAATATTATACTAAATTCAGGCAAAGATTCAAATAAATTCAAAAAAATTCTTCCTAGATTATCAATCACAGAGTCTCTAAATCAATCCAAAATGATTCCACGCTCTAGAATATTATCATTAAATAATGAGGCAAATGGTTTTATTACATCAAGAATTGAATTAACTAACAACTCTGGGGATTTCTATTATAAAGCCTTGAATCACTAAACTTATTCAATTCGACATTAGAAAGAAAGAATGAAAGATTCTATTGAAAAATCCGTTGAAGGTAGTCCCTCAGTACATTCTTATCAAACTACAAAGGTAATTGAGACATGTTAGGAAGTTTAAATACCCCTCTAAGTTGGAGTCAATTAGATAAAGGAGAAATTAGAACCTATAAAAGTACCTAGATGACAATTCAGCTATATTTTGTGATATCATTAAAAAGAAAGACTTTGAAAAATTAATTAGCTTTTTAAATTATCCATTCCAATATTCCTAAGAATAAAATGTAATATTTAATCTTTATTTAAAGCTTTTAGGTACATTCTGTGATTTATTATACTTTATTGCCTATTATGGCAACACTATATTACAATTAAATAAAGCTACATTTTTATTTAAAGATTGCTTAAAATTATCAGAGTTATGTAGAAATCATTAACTTAAAATTAAAATCTTAATTTAATTATTTTCAATTGCTAAATAGTAAAATTATACAATAGATATTTTTATAGATTAAAATAATATGATAAAGCTCATAAATTTATCTTAAAGGCATTAAGTTATGCATGGGCTGAGAATTTAGATGATTATGAAATAGATTGTTATGATAAATTAGGACTTTGTTATTTTTATTAAGGTGATATTAGTAAAGCAAATCATTTTCATAATAAATGGGTGAAATGTGAAATTGAACCAAAAGATTCTTATTATAGAATAACATCTAGAGAATTTATATAATTATATGAAAGATCATAACCATTTTGTAAAGAATTTGATGATAAAATTGCCAGATATATACATATCCCATTTATTAATATAAAAACAGGTTTATTATTTGATTCTAATTCAACTTTAAAATATAATACTTGTGAAGTAATTCCTTTAATTAATGAAATTCTATTAGGACATGAATATACAGAATATTTTATTGAATATCATTATATTGATTAAACATAAAAAGAACATTTAAAAAAAACATCATTACCTAGAAGGGCTCTTGATATTATGTCTAAATATGATAAAAATAAAGATAAATATATATTTGATCATAAGATACATGAAAATCCTATCTATAAATTATCACTTTAATAAAAGGTGAATCATAGATAAGCTTAATTCTTCTCACTTGATTCAGTTGAATAAAATATATAAAAATACATTGCTGGTTAGAGAGAACCTTTTAAAAAAAGTGAAAAGATTTATGTTAAAGAATCTTAAAGAAAAGATTTATCTCCTGAAAATGGCAATCAATTATCTTTACATTTTAAAAAACTTTTGGTAAGCATTATTGATTAAAATTGAAATTATTTAAATAAATATTTGTTAATCTTATTATATATAATTTAATTAATAATGTAAGAATAATAAGAATTTCTTAAAAATGAAAACAAACCTTTCCTTCCTCAACAATAATAAATAACTCGTACTGTTCTATAATCGTTAATCCATGAGTATCATATTCTCGTCAAAGGACTAACAAACTAGTAAATATCATTACTATCTTCTAGAGAATATTAAGACTATTGTAATGTTAAAGGAGCATGTGGTTAAACTATTCCTCTAATATTAATACTACCTGTAGGTCTTGCTATTGGTACATTTTAACTAACTTTATTATTTTTTAAAAATATACAAGAAGGTATTTGTTTAATATTATAAAATATTAAAGGACCCCTAATACCTGCTTTGATTTAATTTCTATTGTTACAAACAGCATAGACTTTGATAATGTATATGATTCTCAAAGCTTGTGAAGTTATTCCTAAAAAAATAGAGAACCCTTTATTGTTTGGTAAAATAACATCCTACATATTCATGTGTTTAAGCATTGCTGAAGGAACACTAATTATTGTATTTATAAATTATTTATTTTTAAAAAAGGAAAGAATTTCAAATTTCAACTAATTTTCCTAATCTTATTTTTGGGCAATTTTTGGATTAATAATTTGGTAAAAGGTAATTATTATATAAATTAATTAGATAATCTAATTATTTATTTATGATTGGAAGCTAAGAATAGGGATAGTTATATTTCTATATATCTATTATGTATTCAGAGTAGAGAGTGAATTATTCATGAAAGTAATTATTGACTCTATAATAGGAAATAGTAAAAGTAATAGCGTATATATGTTTGGAGATTATTTACATTATAGATGCTGAATTAAAAAACTACTCTTAATATTAATTTGAAAATAATATGTAATTTAGAAACAATAAAGAAGAGATTTAATTTATGATCCCATAAGTTTAAATGTAGACTCAATAATAGATTCTAGAAATTATTACTAATTAATTTCCAATAATTATTTTTGATTAAACAAAAGAATTACTCCATATTTCAGGAGTAGGATTAAAATAATTATAAATGGAAGATGATTCTAATAAAGTAGATTTAGTTTCTGCTGAAATAAAATTAAGAAAAATGGAAGTAATTTAACTATTTTCAACTAATCCATAATTAAAGGATAATTTGGTATAATTAAAAAGACTAGCTAAATTTGGATCAACTTGTGGAACTAATGAAAAAGGAGAACTGTTACATTCTCTATTGAATGGACCAGCTCTATAATAATTAAGAATTTTAAGATAGCCTCAAGAGAATTAAAGAATAATACATTACAATCCAGATGGTGTATTAGAATAATTACTTAATAATTTAATTAATGATTAGTAGACAGAATATAAAGGAATATCTAAATTTAATCTACCTAAAAATTAATCAAAATATTTCTAATTTACTTTGCTTAAAGTATCTAAAGGAGAGAGTTTTTAAATATTCTTAATTCTAGAAGATGTAACTTAAATATATTAAGATATAAATTTAAACTAGAAATATCAAGAAGAAGAAGATCTTCCAAATATATGTTAAGAATTTAGATAATTGTTATTTACTTAATAAAATTTATAGATTCCTCTCAAATTACTAAATATTGAAATAAAAAATACTCTCAAGTATTCAAAAACTCAATATTTAGAAGAGGACTAATTAAATGTTGATAATTTAATTAATTAATTAGAAACTAAGTTTTAGAATTAAATTAATCCTAATATTAAATTATTATTCAAAAATAATTTGAATGTGAATAATGGAGAATTCAAAACAGATCAATTAAGATTAATGTAAATGCTTCAAATTCTTATAAGCAATAGCATAAATAATACAAAAGAAGGATTTATAAAAATAATTATTGAAGATGATAAGAGATAAAACTCTATCTAAATATCTATTGAAGATACTGGTAAAGGAATTAATTAGGAAATTATTGAAGAAAAATTTAATAAGAATTAAATTCGATCTTTATAAATAGTTAATTATTTAAGTAAATTATTGGGTCCTTTATTTTATTGTAAGAAAATAACAGGATAAGTTGCTAATAAAGGTTTGAGAATTAAATCTTTATAAGATTGTGGAACGAGTATATCTTTTTCAATCAGAAATTTAGCTTTGGATGAATTCAATACATAATTCATAATTGATGAAGAAGTACATTAAGATGAAATGGATTTAGATGTAGATGAAGATGAAATTTTAGAGAGATATATAAGAGATGATGATCAAATTTAATATTTATAGAGATTTAATAAAGGACTTAGATCATTACTTATTAATAGGTAATAAATTCAAAAAATTGCAAAACCAATTAATGTCAATAATAACAAAAAATCAACAAAATTAGTTGGTATGATGAAACTTCAAGAATTGGGAAGATTGAAAAACATTCAATAATAAAATGGATCTTGTCAATGTAATCAAAAATTAATTATTAATTCAAATTAAGATTTTGAAATAGTACTTAAGCAACATGCTTAAGATAATATTTCATTTATAAATGAATAAGACTCATTCAAATACATTAATTTAACTCTTAGGGAAAAAAAATGTTTGAACAATTCATGTTAATTGTATAAATACATAATTATCAATTGCCATAAACCAAATTTCAACTATAGAGAGTAATTATATTTACAACTATTTATAGTTTAATCACAAAAATTCTTGGTGTTAACAATAACTTCAAAATTATTGTATTGATATATAATTCAAATGGGGAAATGGATATGTTAGGAACCTACATCATGATGCCAATTAAATTAGAGGTGCTACTATAGTATTTATAAGGGTGATTGATTTAAATTTCCTTTTAACAACAATTCTTAAATCCTATATAAATATACTATTTTATAAATTATACACATCTTTTTTAATTGCTCTAAACTTAATAGTTCTTCTTAGATTACTTAGATAATATTCATAACATAATACGATGCCCTTTGATATTTGAAGTATATTAATTAATAATAATGATGATTTATGAAAATATTATTCTAATATATTTAAAATTTTAATGCTAATAAGTATATTATTTTTCTATCTGTAATGAAATCATATAAATTATTATTTCATTAAAATTTACAATATTAATTATAATGAAGAACCCTTTTGGAAAACTTTAACTAATAAAAATGAATTCATACCAAAACGATGGAGATTTTGAAGAGGATAATCCCTATTTCTATTGTCAGGGAAGTTTTCTTAGTTATGATTCCAAAATAGATATCGATTAATATTTCAACACTCATCAAAATCTTGCTGAAACTAAGGTATAGGGTTAGATAGAATAAAATGAGAAGGCAAATTCTTAAGATGAGGAATAGTTCATTGTAGGAGA
Organism: Paramecium sonneborni; assembly: GCA_905182985.1. NCBI lineage: Eukaryota > Ciliophora > Oligohymenophorea > Peniculida > Parameciidae > Paramecium > Paramecium sonneborni. The sequence goes on along the minus strand of CAJJDN010000100.1, from coordinate 314,159 downwards.
GATTCAAAATATAGAAGTACCTATTGAAAATTAGATTTTTAAAAAAAAAAAGGGTAAAAACTTCCCTAAACAGATAGGAAATTATTTGATTAAACATATCAAACAATTTCCTGAATAAGAAATTCCAATTGGAATTCAATAACTTAAAAACTAAGCAGATTTAATGAAAAAAAATGGAAAACAATTATCTTTTGCTATTTCAGATTTCCGAAATGCATGTTAAGATAAAAAAAGTTAGAAATATTTGAAGGATTTTTTAAAAAATAAATTGCCTCTTTACTAAGTTCACAGTAATATGATTTATGATCCTACTGAAAATTATGGTTTGATCGTTAATGCATATGTTGGAGCTTGTAATCCTTAACTTTGGAAAGGAAACTCTTAAATTGAGAGGATTAAGTGATGTTTTAATATTATTTCTTGCTTATCATTATTATCATTATTTTTCTATTTTTATTTCTATTTCTATTAATATTTTCTATATTAATTGAGAAAATAAATTAATAAAAAGAAAATTGTAAATAGTAACAACTAGACTAACATGTAAAACTAAGTTAATTAGATCCAGAGATAATGAAACATATTCAAAATAGTATAAATTTGAAGATGATGATATTAATTATGATTTATATAAAGATGAGTTAAATAAGTAGTAAAGAAGATGAATAATAATAGAATGAATATGAATATTATATTTTATTAATTATGAATAAGGGGAGAATAAAAGAATAGAAGAATATATAATATATATTATTATATTTATATTTATGTATTATAAAAACAGCTCATTTGTTTTTTTTTCCTCCCTTTTATTTTTTATTTTGTGAATCAACTTTAACCCAGCCATCATCACTAAGAATATAATTAATAATAATAATTACTCTCCATCATCTTATTCTTCTTATTTTTGTTACTTAGAATTAGTATTTTTACCTTTAGATCTATAAAGAGATATAAATAAATAAAGTACCCTTTTGATTATTTGACAGCTTATGCAGCTTCTTCAGCAGCTTTAGCAGCAAGTTCTGCAGCTATTCTTGCTTCTTCAGCAATTTTGGCAGCAGTAGCAGCTTTAGCTTCAGCTTATTATTATTATTATTATTTCTATAAATTAGCTTTTTTATTTTATCTTGGATCATAAACTTCTTCCCATCCTTCATCATCATCTTCAACAGGTTAGGGTTTTTATTTTTCTTATGTTTATTTTCCTTTTTCTTTAGTCTATTATTTTGTGTTCTATTATTATTATTATTATTATTATTGTTATTGTTGCTTATTATTTTTTTTGTTTTATTAAGTATTAACATTAGATTATTATTATTATTATTTTGAATTATTTTTGGATTCCTAAACTTTTTTTTTTTCTCCTTCACTTTCTGAAGGAGATGAAGCTCTTTCTGGGGATTTTTTATCTGGAGATTCAGAAGATGGTGATCTTTATTATTATTATTTCAATTCTTTAGCTTCAATTTATTTTAATCGTTTCTTTTCTTCTTTTAATAATCTTCTTCTTTCATATAATTCATCTTTAGTTAATCCTTCAGCATCTGTGGAATTAGTTTAATTAAATGGTAATTTATCCCAACCTAATAAGATACTTGAATAGAGAAATGAAATACACAATAGATCCCAAAGAGAGAACATATCCAATGCATGTTTCAAAAGGTCGTTAAGCAACTTTGAGTGTACCCAATCCAACTCTATTTATAGATATAAAACTCTTACGCAAAAGCTGCAACAAGTCCATATTGAATTTACTTGGATAATTAAGGCATGTATAATTAATAATTAATAAAATGACAAGTGTATTAATTAATTTATATGGTGTAATTAATTATATTACTAAATATGTTAACTTCTCTGTTTCATTAAAAATAACTCTATTTTCATTATAATCTAATAAACCTTTTAACTTATTGATTTATTCTCTAAAAGAATAACTTTAGATATGACTCCACTTCAGTTTTGAGATTCATTTATTTGATTTCTAATTAACTAATCATATTAATATAGAAAATACTCTATAATTATATTATCAGCCACTATTTGATCAGTGAATGTACTATTATTTCCATTAATTTGAAGTTTCATACTTCTCTACATTTAATTTACATTCTTTACTTTTATTGTATTTATATAATTCTTATATCGTGTTTTATTCTTCTTTATTTTATCATTCTTCTTTTTTTATTCACTACACTAAAAGATAAGAACTACTATTTCAAAAATATTTTCATTAATATTGTATTCTAATACATATTAATATTTCCTCTTTCTTCAATTCAATCTTTCAATTTCTAATATTCTTCTAATCTCCAATTGAATTGTCTTTAATTTGAGATGAATATTATTTTGTTGCATCTAAATATTATATCCATTCGATAACATTAAGTTTGATTACTATTTTCATCTTCTTATAAAATTTATTTATCTTCTTAACCTTAACCCCATTCTAAAGCATCCCCAAATTAGATTTTATTATCATTCTATCCTCACTTATTAATCAATTCTTTTTTTATTAAATTCGTTATTCATTGAATGCATTTTCACATTTATTGATCTAATAATACATTCCTTGTCTACTCTTTTTATCTGTTCTATATATACATACATCCTACTTATCAAAATCAATTTTCTTTACATCATTTTATTTAATCAACCATTTCATTTTCATATAAATATTCAATCATTACTTTTATAGATGAATAAAACTTATTTCTAATACATTCAATTATTCCTTATCATCCTACATCAACAACTCTTATTTGAACTACCTAAACAATTTTTATATTTAATTAATACTAAAATAATAAATTAAATCTTATTTCACATCTACCAATTATGTAGCATTATCTTTTACAAAGATAATAAAGAATGTTCTTTTATCTATTAATCACCATTTCGAGCCTAACTCATAATCTCTTACTTAGCATCCAATTTCTCTAATATTCTATATTTACAACATTTATTTACGCTTTCCAAATGGATGGAATCTACAAAACTCTCTCAAATCATAACATGCTATTACCACATTCTAATTATTATTTGATTTTAACATATCAGACAATTTTCTATCATCTCAAAACATTTACATACCTTATTAGTAAAAAATCATTTTCTTCAAACTTTTTTATATTTTCCTTCCAAAACTTTTCTGTATGAACGTTCTAGTAACTAAAAGGTTATGAATGATAAATTTTACTTTAGCTTAAGTAAAAATAATGAACATATCTTTGGTTTCCTTTTTAATCGATCTGCCATGCTAATCCAATTACTTAAAACATTCATCACAATCTTTCATGAGTTTATTAAGATATAATTCTGTTTAAAAAAAGTAATGGATTAAAAAAAAGTAATGGATTGACAAAAATATTTTCTTTATCTAAAGATATATATTAATTTATTTTATATATATTCAATATGATCCATTAGGTAGATATATGGATTATGCTTAATTGATTTATCCAGGTCTTTAGTATTGTTAAGTGTAGACAGAGTTGTAAATATTAAATTAATTACTCTATCTCATTTAATATTTGGAATAGAAATCAACATTGTTATTAATTTAATTTTCAAAATGAGATAGTACTTCTTTTAAATCACTAAATCTTGGTCTAATATCAACATCAGATATCATCTAATAAATTAAATTAGTAAATAGTGTAGAGTAACCTTTCTATAACAATAGATCATTTGCTTTAATAATTTTATCTGTATGTACTTCTTTACTAATCCAATCATAGTATTATTCACAAGAGTTTAAACTTGCTAATTCTAAGAGAGTTAATCCTAAAGCAAAAACATCGCCTTTAATGAAATCAATATTAGGTGATGATTTCTTAGCTTTCACTTCCTTCAATAATTCAGGAGCTAAATATTAGAAATCATTCAATAATAATGCTTTCTAATATCCATTCATACTACCATATATAAAATTGTATTCCTAATATTATAAATTTGAATAAATACAATCAATTTAACACTTTAATCTGGATGTATATAAATGTTTTTAGATTTAATTTCTCCATGATTTCTTCCATTTGTTTCTAGATAAGTACATGCATTCACAATTTATAGGGTTATTTACCATAATCTAGCTTCTGGAAATGAATTATTTTTTTATATATAATTTTTCATTTCATTTTAGATGTTATTATAAAAAAACTCACCTATTATGATAAATTAAGTTTGATCCTAACAGAGTATTTGACTATGTTATTCAGAAATAAAAAAGATTTATGTAAGATGATCATTGTTATAACATTTTCTATTTTTATAATGTGTTAGCATAAGTTTAGCTTCCTCTGATGTTGTGGCTGTCTTATGAAATTCAAAAATAGAATAATTCTATTCAATCATAAAAATAATACATTATCATCTTTTAAATTATAGATTCTAACCATCCCAAGTTAAGTATGTTATAAAGACTCTTTTAATTTGAATTTTTTCATCACATTTTCATATTTTTCTTCTTACAATTTTTAATTTGAATTACCCATATATATATATATTAATATTAATATAATTATTAATACTCAAATAATTATAAGATTAATCATAATCCAAGTAGAATCTTAAAGTTATACATTTATTTATGATTCACCATTAATAAATTAAATATAAAAGGAAATTGGAGAGTTAAGCAATTCATATAGTTCTTTATCATCTTTTGGTAACATCTAAACAAGATATATAACTTTAGCTCCTTTTTAAATACTAATGATTGATGAATTAAATAAAGTTTCTAATTATTTTAAAATAGAAGACAATGGTTCTAAATATTTATTAATTTTCAATATAAATTTAGACCATATTGTAATTTGCATTCCATTTTTCAAGATTTTCTAAAATAAATGATAAATGATATTACCTTTTTAACTTCTCCTGGTTCACTTTACGTAAAAGATGATAAGGCTAGATTAATAAAGGTATTTCTAGGTTAATTTATATTCAATAATATTTTAATTAATTCTAGAGTTTATAATCCTGCAATACAAGAAGTGGTAGTTGACATAGCTGGTATGATCTAAAATATATAGATATTATAAATACTCTGCCTGCTTTTAATTTAGTCCACATCCAATCTACTTATTGAATACCATAATTTAGAGCCCTTGCATTTGTTGCTTAAGTAATAAATGATACATGATGATTAAAATCATCATCTTTTTCAAATTATTATGGTTATGGTAAACAAGGTTTAATTTAATCTAATAAAATTCTTGCCTCATTTATTAATGTATCATAATTCTTTACATCATTTTCTTATTAATTATTTTATTATTCTTATTTAATTTCTAAATCTTTTATTATTTAGTTATTCTTTTTCTTTTTGACTTATTATTATTATAACTATATGTCTAATTTACTTAAATCGTATTATTATGGTATTTCTATTCCATAAATTTAAGCAGTAAGAATAGCAAAATATTCTACAAATTTAAATGCAACATATCCATTAAATTCAATACTCTATGGTATTCTCTTTGGTGGTGACCAAAATAATTTACCTTCCTTTGTCATTGTATCTAAAGGATAAGCATCAAGCAAAGTCTNATGTAAGATGATCATTGTTATAACATTTTCTATTTTTATAATGTGTTAGCATAAGTTTAGCTTCCTCTGATGTTGTGGCTGTCTTATGAAATTCAAAAATAGAATAATTCTATTCAATCATAAAAATAATACATTATCATCTTTTAAATTATAGATTCTAACCATCCCAAGTTAAGTATGTTATAAAGACTCTTTTAATTTGAATTTTTTCATCACATTTTCATATTTTTCTTCTTACAATTTTTAATTTGAATTACCCATATATATATATATTAATATTAATATAATTATTAATACTCAAATAATTATAAGATTAATCATAATCCAAGTAGAATCTTAAAGTTATACATTTATTTATGATTCACCATTAATAAATTAAATATAAAAGGAAATTGGAGAGTTAAGCAATTCATATAGTTCTTTATCATCTTTTGGTAACATCTAAACAAGATATATAACTTTAGCTCCTTTTTAAATACTAATGATTGATGAATTAAATAAAGTTTCTAATTATTTTAAAATAGAAGACAATGGTTCTAAATATTTATTAATTTTCAATATAAATTTAGACCATATTGTAATTTGCATTCCATTTTTCAAGATTTTCTAAAATAAATGATAAATGATATTACCTTTTTAACTTCTCCTGGTTCACTTTACGTAAAAGATGATAAGGCTAGATTAATAAAGGTATTTCTAGGTTAATTTATATTCAATAATATTTTAATTAATTCTAGAGTTTATAATCCTGCAATACAAGAAGTGGTAGTTGACATAGCTGGTATGATCTAAAATATATAGATATTATAAATACTCTGCCTGCTTTTAATTTAGTCCACATCCAATCTACTTATTGAATACCATAATTTAGAGCCCTTGCATTTGTTGCTTAAGTAATAAATGATACATGATGATTAAAATCATCATCTTTTTCAAATTATTATGGTTATGGTAAACAAGGTTTAATTTAATCTAATAAAATTCTTGCCTCATTTATTAATGTATCATAATTCTTTACATCATTTTCTTATTAATTATTTTATTATTCTTATTTAATTTCTAAATCTTTTATTATTTAGTTATTCTTTTTCTTTTTGACTTATTATTATTATAACTATATGTCTAATTTACTTAAATCGTATTATTATGGTATTTCTATTCCATAAATTTAAGCAGTAAGAATAGCAAAATATTCTACAAATTTAAATGCAACATATCCATTAAATTCAATACTCTATGGTATTCTCTTTGGTGGTGACCAAAATAATTTACCTTCCTTTGTCATTGTATCTAAAGGATAAGCATCAAGCAAAGTCTATATATCACAAATAAATAATTTTTAGAACTTTTATATTCCTAATTAAAGACATTCATGAAATGATTTTGGATATTTCTTAAGTATTCTTAAAGCTAAATCTATATTTTATTATTATGGAGTAGTTTCTTACATTAATGATACTAAAGCTGCTGGTTTACGATAGAAATACTATTCAAATTTATCTCTTGCCCATTCTAAACAATGTAAATTAGTTTCTGGAAACATTCTTAAAGTACAATATGGAATATCATTATTTTATTCTGGATCTTATTAACTTGCATAATTTTCACTTTATTTTGCAATTATTGTTTATACATGTCCCTTTGTTCCTAATGTTCCACTATCTATTAAATTAATATCATTTTCAACACATTTTGAATCAATATATAATCTTGCTTATACATTATCTAAAGCATTAGTCACACAATTCATTTATCTATAAAATTCATTATGATATATTTCTTAACTCTCCTAACACACTTTATCTAATCTAGCTATAATTTTAATATCAGGATTCATTGATTTCACCACTGCAGCTGCTGTTAAACTTTTCGGTTTTCTAATGTGTTTTTCTCTAAATAAAAATTATCTACTAAGATTTGAATTCTCAATCACATCAGGATCAGTTACATATATACTACCATTCTTACCAATACCCAAAAGAGCATAATTTTTTAATAATTCACAACCTATCGCACCAGCCCCAATTACAAAAACATTTGATTTATACAATTTTTCTATACTTCCTACAGTATTTATTAAATCTTTATATCTAGAATTCGCATTCTAATTTATTCCATATTTCTATAAAAATTATTGATATTCTTATTATTAAGTGTTTAATTCCCTTAATTTAAAAGGTAATACATCATCAAATGACTACACATAAACTTAATGTATAGGTATATATTTTTTATTTATTGCTTTCAGAGCCTCTTAAGCTGCCATACCTCCAATAAATGCACATAATGGTTAAAATAAGGTATTAATTGATAATAATACTAAAAGTGGAATTAATTCCTCTTTATATTTATTAAATACATCTTCATTATATTATTCATTAAGTCTTTTATCTATATGACAGGATAACATATAATTAATGAATTGAGTAATCTTATCTAAATTCCAATCATCATTCAATTATTCTATATTATTTAAACAAAAATGAATTAGATCACGTTTAATCTCACCTATTCTATCCAACATTCCCATATTCTCACTAAAATTAGAAAATGAATTTAAAACATTTTCAATTCTTTAGAATGGCAATTTAATTGTTTATTTTTATTAATATGCTATTCCATGACTTTTATAAGGACAGAATATTTTATCAGTTATCAATTCAAATGAATTTCTTTTTACATTTTATATTTTAAATTTCTAATTATATGATTCATTTTGTCCATCAAATTATCTAACTTCTTTGATTAAAACAATATCATTTTCCATTAAATTATGATTTTAATTCTAAAAAGTAACTAAATTATTTTGAATATCATTAATAATTAATTCTGATAATTATTCTCCATCTCTATCAATTATATTAAATTCATCACCAAAATCTGTTACAATTCTTGTAAATATATTTCTAGTTTAAGCCAAGATTACAGACACTTAATTTTTATTGGATATTTCAGATGCTATTTTTGGATCTTATGTAATAAATACTTAAATTTCATTTAAGTTAAGTTCTTAAATATTTTTTTAAAAGATCTCAATTCTTACATATGGATTTAAATATTTTAATTTATTAATTACTCCTTCATCTCTATTATGATTAATATCTTCTTAATTCAAATAGAAATTAGTACCTAAATCATATAATTAAACAGGAGTAGGATCATATATAATAAGTTTTTTAACACCAGACAAAACAATATTTTTAGCTATTTCAATACCTAATCCATTAACACCATGGATAAAAACAGTAGATTCACTTTATCTTTTTACTGCATCTAAACCTACTACTCCAATATATCTACTCATTAAATTTTATAAGTTTTAATCATTTGAATCAAATTATCTTTATTATAAATTATCCTCATATCCTATATCTATATCATTTAAATTTAATCCTTGAGGCATTTAAATATTACTCAATTATTATTCTTAATAATTAACGTAATTTTTATTTATAACAATTTCCTTTTTATTTTCATTAGAAATATTTAAAAAATCCCTTCCAATGTTTAGTTTCAACTTTTCTAATTCTACTTTCAATTAATCATATACTTTAATCAATTCTTATTTATATAAACCAGGTGCTGAATCATAATTGCATATTTATTCATTTTATATTTTAACTGATTAATAAACAACTGGTAGATTTGCTTATTCAATCCAATCTTCAATTTCTTTTTTAATTAACTCCTTCCTCAAATAAAAGCTCTTTTAAATAACTTCTTCAAATCCTTTAGGAGGTTTTTATAATTATTCAATCATTGCATATCTAATATTCTAAACTTTAATAAAATTACAATAACCTCTATTATTCTTTTCTCCTTATGGAGTACCCATTTACATTTCCCATCCTGGTTCATTAAACAGGACATTTTCCCACATCACCATTGATTAAATAGATATCAAAATTTATAAAATAGTTGAAAAATTTGGAACCCAATTATCATACCATGTTCCTAATAAACTCAAACACACTTTTCCACAATTATACAAATTTGGATTAAATCTCACCTTTCCATGTCCAGTTGTAGATAATTTCATTTTTGGAGGTTTATGTGGATAATCTTCTCCAAAATAAATTTCAAATAAAAATGCTCCATAAGCATATGGTGTACCACTTGCTCCAAAAATAATTGTTCTCATACAATCCATTCTATCTTGATCATATCTCAAAAATATAGAATTTGTTGCTTCCATTGGTAGATTTTCTCCTATATTTAAAATTTCTGATATCAACCTTTACATTTTTGCTGAATTTGAAATATTTGTCTATTAATAAAATTCTTTCATAACATTCAAATATTATTGATCACTCTAAATTTCACATTTAGCTACTGCTAATTTTTTCATTATAAGATTATAAAATTAATGCATACCAATTTATTCGTCTTTCAATTATTATTAATCCTAACTTACGAATGTTACACTAATCATTTTAGCTGCATATAAACATGACTCAATATAATTATAAGTTTGCCTAAACTTTTCTACTTCCTCTATTTTAGAATTAAATTGTTTTATATAAATTATTGCCTATTAATTAATTCTTTCTAAATAATTAAATAGGCTCTCTTGATCATTAATTATGAATAGTTCTAAAGTAACTGAAAATTTTGCCAAAATTTCTATTATTTTTAAGACTTCACCAAAAACCTAAGAATTTTCAATTTAAGTTATATTTATATTCTAAAAGTACTTAATTAAAAAAGTTAAAATATTTGTTAGCTGAAAGCATTAAATAACCATAGGATCCTTATAATTTTAATCAATCAATATTCGTAAACATTTCAGTAAAGTCTCTAAATTGATATCTTTCTAACTTTGTTGAATATCAATATATCTCTTTTCACCTTCCAATTATTAATCTGGATTGAAAATTAAATCTGAAATCCTATAATTTATATCACCATATCCAATACCTTTAAGCTTTCCCTTTAAAGTTTCTTAAGTTTTAATCTTTTGATTCAATAAATTTAAGTAAGAATCTATTCTATTAATTATTCTAATTTAAATTTTTGATTTCATTAAAGCTTTATTTTTCAAATTGTGATTTTAATCTAACAAGATTGTAATAGATGAATACATTAATTAAACAATTTTATTGTAAGCTTCTTTACCTTCTTTTTTATTATTTAAGAATGCCATAACAAGTAACAATTATAAAAATCCATCAGTTTAAAGGATAAATTATGCAAAACCATCTATTTCAGATAAGAAATCTAATTCCATAAATAATGTTTTATAAACTTAATCTGCCTTAACAACATTCAAATATTTATTGATTTATTCCAGTATCTTATTTGTATCTCCAATATATCTTTAAAAATAATTTAACAAAGGTTTTTAAGATTGCTTCTTTAAATTAAGTTATTATATAGCTTTATCGACAGTAATGTCATTAATTTAATTTTCTTTCAGCACTTTTAAATCAATTTTTTCATTTAATTATATGGAAAGTTCTTAAATTGTTAAATCATGTGGAATCAAATGAATAGGCTAGAATCTAAATTAAGAAAGGTAATAGTCTAATTATTAAGTGTAACTTTTATTCTAAAGTAATTCTGATATATCAATTTTTTATATAAAATCTTTGGATTGATNTTAATAAAATTCTTTCATAACATTCAAATATTATTGATCACTCTAAATTTCACATTTAGCTACTGCTAATTTTTTCATTATAAGATTATAAAATTAATGCATACCAATTTATTCGTCTTTCAATTATTATTAATCCTAACTTACGAATGTTACACTAATCATTTTAGCTGCATATAAACATGACTCAATATAATTATAAGTTTGCCTAAACTTTTCTACTTCCTCTATTTTAGAATTAAATTGTTTTATATAAATTATTGCCTATTAATTAATTCTTTCTAAATAATTAAATAGGCTCTCTTGATCATTAATTATGAATAGTTCTAAAGTAACTGAAAATTTTGCCAAAATTTCTATTATTTTTAAGACTTCACCAAAAACCTAAGAATTTTCAATTTAAGTTATATTTATATTCTAAAAGTACTTAATTAAAAAAGTTAAAATATTTGTTAGCTGAAAGCATTAAATAACCATAGGATCCTTATAATTTTAATCAATCAATATTCGTAAACATTTCAGTAAAGTCTCTAAATTGATATCTTTCTAACTTTGTTGAATATCAATATATCTCTTTTCACCTTCCAATTATTAATCTGGATTGAAAATTAAATCTGAAATCCTATAATTTATATCACCATATCCAATACCTTTAAGCTTTCCCTTTAAAGTTTCTTAAGTTTTAATCTTTTGATTCAATAAATTTAAGTAAGAATCTATTCTATTAATTATTCTAATTTAAATTTTTGATTTCATTAAAGCTTTATTTTTCAAATTGTGATTTTAATCTAACAAGATTGTAATAGATGAATACATTAATTAAACAATTTTATTGTAAGCTTCTTTACCTTCTTTTTTATTATTTAAGAATGCCATAACAAGTAACAATTATAAAAATCCATCAGTTTAAAGGATAAATTATGCAAAACCATCTATTTCAGATAAGAAATCTAATTCCATAAATAATGTTTTATAAACTTAATCTGCCTTAACAACATTCAAATATTTATTGATTTATTCCAGTATCTTATTTGTATCTCCAATATATCTTTAAAAATAATTTAACAAAGGTTTTTAAGATTGCTTCTTTAAATTAAGTTATTATATAGCTTTATCGACAGTAATGTCATTAATTTAATTTTCTTTCAGCACTTTTAAATCAATTTTTTCATTTAATTATATGGAAAGTTCTTAAATTGTTAAATCATGTGGAATCAAATGAATAGGCTAGAATCTAAATTAAGAAAGGTAATAGTCTAATTATTAAGTGTAACTTTTATTCTAAAGTAATTCTGATATATCAATTTTTTATATAAAATCTTTGGATTGATCAAAAGTCCAGATTTCAATTTAAATCAAACAACAATCTTATTCCATCATTGCATACTTAATTTAATCAATAAGCGAAGTCTTTTATTATATTTTTTGGAAAGGGAATCCAAACTAACTAGATTAGAAATCTAGAAAATTAATACAAGCAATTGGACGATTGCTATGAGTAATTTGCAACATATTGTCTTAAATAGCTAAGATAAGATGTGATTTTTTATCAAAAGAATTAACATACCAAAAATGATCATCTTATATCATCATTACATAAAATGATTAAGTATTTGATTTAGCCTAAATAAATTTATATGTTTTTTAATCTGATTCTATGTTATTAATAAAACATACTAATCTAACATTTTCATTACCTACTATTAAATCAAAAATAAATAAAACATTATTTCTGTCATTTAATTTCTCTAATAAAATCTAAGAACTCAAATGAGGATTCAATGGATTAAATTAATGTAAATTTATCCATTATCCATTCAATTTAGATATATTATCATTTTATAAAATTTATTATTATAAACTATTTTGATTCTATTCTGTTCTTAATTAATCTTAAACAAGCTAATCAATTTATTAACATTAATTTTTAGTCAATATATCTGTGAAAAGAGTAGAATAAAATAAAATATTCTTTTTTTGGGCACGTAGTGAATTTTCAACTTTTAACTTACATTCTTGTATACTAAATCTAGGATGAAAACAAACCTGTATTAATCTTACTTATTCACTATTAAGAATAGGTAGAATAACTCTATAAATAAAATCGAATTTCTATTTTTCCAAAAGAAATATAAAATCATCAAACAAATTTTCTAATAAAATCTTATCTATTTTATCTACACTAACAATTCTTATAATTAAATTAACCATAGCATCAAGTATTAGAGGTTATTGAGACCATTTAGCTGGATTTAATGATCCAAATGAAGGCTATGAAAATCTAATTGAATTATAGAGGACTCTATGAAAAACATTGTTGAATAATGTATTTAGAATTGTTTCATTTGTTGTGAATGCAAGAAAGAATTAAAGTAAATTAATCAATTAATTATCTAAATTTGAAGAATTCTTCTAATCAAGTAAACTAAAAATATATTAAATCACACTACCTTTCAAATATGGAAGTTAATGTCACTATTATTTCTTTATAAATAGAAATATTTTAAGTTTATTCTGAAAAGTATGACAATGCCAAAATATCTAATTTTAAGCATTTTTCAAATGATGTATCAAATAATTCTTCATTTATTTTGTTTACTATTAATGTTTATAATATTCTAGGAGATGTTGAACTAATAAAAGGTTGAGGTGGATTTATTGCAAAAATTAAAAATCTAGGTAAATAAGGCAGAATCCTCTAAAACTAATCATCCTCCTTTAGTATTAGTTTCATTAAATATAAAACTAATTATTAATCACTATTTATTTTATATCCTATTTGATGATCTTAACATCCTAAATGTTAAAATAATTATTATGAAAATTGAGAATAGGACCCTATTTCTTAAATCTAAAACAACAATTTCAGAAATTTACACAATAGAACTGAATATTAATTGATATTTTCTTATTATAATACTTATTTATACCTAATGATCCAATTGTAATCAAACCAATCATTTTTGCACAATAATTAAATAATTTTGCTTACCTATCAAAGAAAGTAGAAACATTTGATAAAAGAGCTATCTCCAATTAAGGTATGTTATTCTCTTATAATAATATTAAAAAGCATGGATCCTCACTTTTATCTGAATCTACTATTTAAATATATTATTGAGTTTAACATGCTTAAATAATAACCTTATATTTACTTTATTCCATCCTTTATTCATTTATTCCTATTTCCTCTTGTTCTTCTTCAATTTGCTATTCATCATTATAAACATACTCTTCAAAATCTTAATACTCATCTTATGACATTTATAATTTGTAGTAATTAAAATTAAATTTATTTTTCGAAAAATCAAAACAAACATAATTTTAAATTTAAATCCTTTCTTTTATGAGTTTTAACAAGCATTTATTTATTTAATAATTATCACTATTATTGTCTATATTTTTTCATTTTTTAAATGGCGAAATTTAAAATCACATTATATGCAAATTAACTCATCTTAATTTCAATTCATAAAATAAATAGTTTTATTTTTTTTAATAATTAATCTATTTATTTAATCAGATTATTATTTTTCAAAAGAAGATTAAAACTTGAATATATTTTGGATAATTAAATTATATTTATAATAAAATTATTGGGTATTTTAATCATTAGAATCTTTAAGAATTGAGGTTTTAATTTCTTAATGTAAGAAAATGTTGCAGACTATTTGAATAGAAAATCATAAGATAATTTGTTGCAATTTTAGTTAGAATTAACATTTTATTGACAATAATCATATTCACGATTAAATTTTACTACTTTAAATATAATCGTACCTCTTCTTGCTAAAAATCAATCTATTTATTTTTATTTAATCATTATCAAAATTAATAAATTCTAAATGTTTATTAGAAATACCAATTATTATCATTTTTTCTTTTTTAGAAAAATCGATATCTTTAACATTATTTTGATGGTTCTTATTTTTTTAATAATTTTAAAAATCAAAAACATTTAGTTAATAATTTTGATTTATCTTCTTAGATATCTATTTTTCTGTGAAATAAACCACAGAAATTATACTTATTGCATAATCTTCAATTAAATTTTGATTCAATAAATAATTTAAGTGTTAAATTTGATTCAATACATCAATTCATTTTTCTTTTTATTTATTTTATTTTTATCATCATTAATCTTAAATGTGGCACTAATTAAAGCAAACTTCAACTAAAAGATGTAAATTCTACTCTATATTTTAAAATTAAAAAACATTATCAAGGTTTATTAAAGCTCATAAGGAGAGAAAATTAAAAGGTTTTAGAAGTTCGATTTTCGAAAAAGCTAAAAGTATAAAGTTTAAATAAAAATTTTTAATATAAATTAGAAAGTAAAATGAGCAGAGGAAATTGGATATAAACTAATTCCAAAAAGACTCAAATATAGCAATAGTAAAAATTAATAAAATATGGAATCAAAACTATTAATTAAGAGCATCCAATTATATTTTTATCTTTCTTAATTCAAATTTCATTTTTTATCCCTTTCTTTTATATAAATATGCTTAAAAATTTCTATTAAATTATTAGAGGTTTTTTTCGATTAAAAAAAGTATTACCAAAATTGAATCATGCTACCTATTTTATTTTTATATAAAATAATATATAAAAAATTATATGATTGAAGTATCCCATAAAAGTTTTCAATTTCAACAAGGTTTGTTTAATAGATTAAGGTTTAAAATTAAAAACGTGAGTAATGTTCCAATTACATTTAAAATCAGATGCAATAATAACACAAATTATAAATTAGACCATTACTTTGGACTAATACATAGTCATTAAGATTTTGATAATTGCATTCAAAATAATGAGGCAGCAGTAATATCAAATTTAAATAAAATTAGGATATCAAATTGTAAGGAGATTAATTGGAAATTTAATATGCAGAATATACAGATCCCTTATAAGATTTGAAAGATTTTTGGAAATCCAGAAAAAGCTTGGATCATGTTATAATTACTATTGAAGTTTTGGATGTCTAATAATAATAGAAAGAAGCTATACTTGCTGAATTACAACTTAAATCATAATCATTACAAAAAGAATTATAATCTATCAAATATTAATATGAATAGGCTTAGAAATCTGCTGTCGATATCAATTATTTTAATTAATTCCAAGATGGATTTACGGTTGGCTAATTGATGATCGTTATTGTTATATGCTTGTTTTGTGGTGGAATTTTTAGATGAATTTATATATTGTTTTAAAATAAAAAAATATTAGAATTGTTCACAGATAATATAAATCAATAAAGCCTAAAAAGAATATATTATATGAATATTTAGGTCAGAATGTAATAGAACACCTTTTAAGTACTTTTATTCTTATCCATCTTTATTGATTTTTATTTGATATATAAATTTATATATATTGGAAAACATTAAATTGTTCAAAATAATTATGGAATTTATTTGTTGACTAATGTTTATAAATTATATGCATTTTATTAACGAATTGGTGATTTACTAGGTTTATTGACTCTTATCTTTGAACTAGGTTTATTAACTTATTTAAATTCATTTTCAAATTATCTTTATTTTTCAAGTTATTATTCTTCTTAATATTATTATAAAGTCTATTACTTTTTAATTAAAAACTTTTCTTACCTTTCAATCAAAGTGTCATTATTTTTGGATGCTAATTCTAATGATTTTTTATTTAATTCAGGTTAGAATGGATATGATTCAATTGATTCTTCTTTAAAAGATTAAGTTCTATAATGATTACAAAAATTGCGTTTAAGAAATTCATCAAACTAATTTTATGATAATACTTTGATTTCTTGATCAGTGATTTCAGTTTGAGCTCTATTTTATTTATTTTCAAAAAGTGAATACTATTCTCTACGCTTTTTAACTCTTTCTTCAAATTCAGGAGGCAACTTGTTGATATTCAATTAATATACTTCAGGTTGTGGTAATTTACGTTCTTACTAATGACATTATATGTACCATAATTATATAATCTTGAAAAGACTTCTTCATTCGGTTTAGTAGGTCTTTGATCATTTTGGACTTATTCATAAAACTTTTCAAATTATTTTTCAAATAAATATTTCTATTCTCTTTATTAACCATATTTAATTAATCTATCTTCAACAGGTTCATCAAATTCCATCATCTTAGACTTTTCATTTATACTTGGTTAGAAACTTGTTTCATTTTATTATCTACTTCCTTTTTTATCAAAATATTATTAAGCATGATATTTCCAACCATCAATAGGTGATAGATAATTTTATGGTAACTTTTGTATTTAATGTTACGATTTTTGTTAAAGACTCATTTCATATTAATACTACTCTTAAAAGCGTTTTTGATTAACTAGATTTTTCCATTTCATTGAATAATCATAAAAATCTTTTGTCATTTATTAAGGTGGCTCATCTTCAATTTCATTAACTTACTAAATTAACATTTATAATTAATTTTAGTAATCAATCTCCTTTTATTTCTACTATTTTTTTAAAGCATTCTAATACAGTTTCTCATGACACTATAATTCTGGTCCATATTCAACATACATAAAATTTTTAAACATTCAATTTAAATTTTTAACTTAAAATAATTTATAATAAACATATTGTATTTATGTAAAGAATCACCAATTTCTTTCATCTTCATTTAATTATTCCATAATAAAATATCTATCCGATATTTAGGATATTTCATTAAACTATGGTATATAAGCTAGAGTATCATATTTTTTTTATATTAAGTCTTCCCAAGAAATATCATGAAACCATGGATGGCTTTGTAATTCCTTAAAATCCATGAGAAATCCTAATCTTTAAGTGCTATCATGCCTTGTCAATTTTTGAATAATATCTTTACACTATGAAGAGCAAGTTATATTCCTGGGGAAGTGAATTTCACCTTTGAGAATAAGTTTCAAGGCAATTTCAAAATTATTATGATAAAAAGGAGTGATACCTACAATTAATTCATAAATTAGAATTCCTAAGCTATACCAATCAGACATTCTCGTAAGTTCTCCATTTTTAATATATTCTGGAGAGGAATATTCAGTAGTAAAATTAATTGCTTATGTTTTTTTGTATTCCTAATAGATTCTCAATTTACCATATCCAAAATCAGTTAAACAAACATAACCTCTTTCATCCATTAAAATATTTTCAGGTTTCAAATCTCCAAAAATAATTCCCCTCTCATGTAAATCAGATAATGCTATTGCTACTTATGCAACTATTTATTTTACTTATTGTTCTGGGAAATTGTTTATCTCTTTTAGATGTTAATAAAGATCCCCTCCTTTTACAAATTTAAATATAAAATTAACATTACCATTATAGAGGAAACATAATTCAAGTTCCTCGATAAAAGGTAATTTCACATAATTCTTGAGAAAGAGTTCCAATAAATCTATATCAACTGAATTCATAGGGACACATTTTAATACAGCGAATTGTTACTATTTCTCATATTTATTATGTAATAAATAAATTTTACTTAAAGATCCTTAAGACAAAACCACAGATTTCTAATAATCATCTAATTTGACACGTAATCTTAGTGGATCATAAGCAAATAGTACCAAAAGTTCATTTACTTTTGATTTATTCATGATATTTATGTAATTTAATTGAAAATTCTCAGGATATAACATACTAATTGAACATTTTGGATGTAAACTAGTTTATTTTGATTTGTCAGGTATTTAATTATGCATACAATATGGCTATAAAAAATCATCTTCTACAAAATAAATTTTAATAACATCTATATTGTGCATTTTCAATGCAATAGTTAAATAAAATATTATTACATCTCTATTCTCTTATGATTTGTACAATAAATCAGATTCTGCAGGTACATGAATAATAAACTCTTAATTTTTTTTCGATATCGTGACTCCAAATATTTTGTTTATTGCTATCTTTCTTTTAATATTCTTTTTATCTATGTTATAAACAAATTCATTAGAAATTGCTATCATTCTCAATTATTCATGATTTCTCTTATTGATTTTTGTAATCATCCGAGAAATAAGTATTGTTTCATGGGATGTGCATTATTTCTTAAAAAACTTTTCTGCATCTATATGATAAATATCATTTGTATCGATTTTCATTTATTTAAGTAAATTCAATTTCCTATGTTCCTAATTCATCATTACTGAAAGAAATTATTTTAATACAAATAATAACACAATTTCATAAAAATTATTACAGATACATTCATTACCTATTTTGATATGAATTCCTTCTCCAGAGATTCTAATGATTAATCCTTAAATAAAACTAGAAAAAAACTAATTAATTTTTTTTTTTACAATCCTTTATTTGAAAAATGGCAAAGTTGCTTCTAGTTATACTTGTTCTCTCTTTACATGTTTTTTTTTTTTAAATGAAACACTCTCAACTCCTTCTTTGAAACATCAAGCTCAAATGAATTAAAAAACTAAAAAAAGCCCTCTCTAGATTGAAAAAATACTTCTGAATTTGAAAATATTCTAATTTATAATTAAGTCATAGAAATTGCTAAAAAAGACTTTTAAGGTGAATGTTAAATGAATTAGAGTACGAACTTTTCCAAAGTGTTTTGGTTGCCAAATAAATTTAACAAGGAATACTTTGGTCTGTAATAATAATTATTTATATCTTTTAATTAGCTTCAAGTAGAAAACATATTCATTTAATTTAAATTAAACATAATAAATTAATTAAAGTTTTATATTAGACTAGCTTAATCTTTCAATAATTATAAAAAATACAAATCTTAGCATACAAGAGTTGAAATATAAAATTTAAAATTTATTGTTAAAGTTTTTGTAAAAAATTATATTATTCTATGAGATTTTAATAAAAAAACAGTCTATAATAGATTAATATATTTATTTACATAAATGAGTATAATGTTAATTAAATAAAATAAATGAATAAAACGATAATAGTTTTAATAACAATAATACTTCTAGTGGAAGGTAAAAGGCATTATATAGAAAATAAGATGCACAAAAAATAATAAGAACTTGCTGGAGGTATTAGATGGGAATCTCCATAAAATTTTCATAATGATGAAGATTATAAAAAAGCAGTATAGAAAGCAATGCATGAATTTCATGGAGTTTGCCATGTATCAATTGAAGTGAGTTGGATTAGAGTTGAAAAGGTCGGTTTTCAAATAGTAGCAGGAGTAATGTGGTGGGTATGAATGAGAATTAATTTTATTCTTTTAGTTAGAAGTTGAATTGAGTAATAATGAGGTTTATGAAATGAAAGTACTTTAAGAATTAGAAGGAACTTTTGAATTAGTTGGATGCACCTAATGACATATTATTTACATAATTTAATATGTTATATGATAAATAAATTAATCGTTAAAATAAAAAATGTAAAGATCTTGGTTAGCCTAACCCTAAAGAAGTTAAGATATCAATTTCGATATAAAATCAATTCGAAATTAAGTAAAAGATAGATGTGTACCAGTCCTATAATATTAGAGTGATTCTGCGTAAAAATCATTCAATTCCTATAGGTAATAGGATAATATATTTTAGAAAAGAAAGTATGCCCACTGTACCATCATTTGAAAACTTACAAGCTAAAATTAGAGATTTCTCATATACAAGATTAAACTCTTCTTAATAACAGAATTAAATTCTTGATAAATCAATTACTTATTCCCCACAAAAGGCTTAGGGTTTATAAAAGAAGTAATTATTAATTTAAATTTAAAAAGAATTAATAGTTCTTTAGGGAGTAGAAACAATATTAATTTACAAAGTTCTCGACAATAATCTCCAGCATATCAAAGCAGACCTATTGAATTAAGTTATAGGTCATAATAAAGAAGAAATTTAAGTGATAACTTATAATTGAATGAAATTGTGTCTTTAAGAAATAAGATTGAATCCTCTTAAACTAATAGACATTTATTGGGAGCAAAGTAATTTTTTTTAATTTATAAATATTAGTTATGTGAGCGAATTAGTAAAGTTAGCTTAAGCCATAACTAGTGCACTGAAATGAGATTATTTTAGTTTAAAATTATAATATAACTAAAAATTTTATAAATATTAATTTCATGAAAAACAATCAATTTAAGATTAGAGTAACATTAGATAGTACTCCTTCAACTTATTAAACTACTGAAACTTTTTCATTATGGGAAAACTTATAGAGACCTAAAGAATCTCCAAAAAAATGTAAAATTAAAATAACAAGAGACCCACTCGAAAATGAGTGTCCTCTATAATAACCGAACCCATTTTTATTTAACGAATAATTGAAGCATAGTTTTAGAGATTACTTAGAAGGTCAGAAAACAGCATTAAATTTAGTAAATGAATGTAATCATATCATAAGTTAATCACATAAAATGGATTAACTAAAATTATTTTCAAATGTACATAAATTTAGAAGTCATTTAAAATAAAGATCCTCTGTTAGATTATCTATGATATAAAATACTTCATAAACTGATGATCTACTTTAAAGAAAAATTAAAATTTAAGAAAGATTTAATAAGATCCAAATTTTGATCCAATAAAGGATGCAAGCAAAAAATAAAAAAGATTCACTTAAAGATGTTCAATTATTTAAACATTTATTTGAAACTTGTGAAAAAAATGTTAACAAAATTAAATCGAAGAATCTACTTTCTGAAAAAGCTGATGGAGTAAGAGAATATGATAAAATAAAATATTCTAAAAATCCTTAAGGATCATTGAGAGTTCGTTTAGGTACTGATGATAATAAAGTTTTATCTAATAGTTTAAGGAGCAAGACTTTACCAGATTAATAAACAATTCATTTAACAAGAAAAAAGGAAAGAGAAAAGATGAATGCAAAATTAAATGAATTTTTAGAATAAGATAAAAATTAAGAAAAAAATCTTCTTCTTAAAGCTAAAAGAAATTTAATAAGAGAATTTAAGAATGGTAATAAGAAATTTCATTAATTTGAACCTAATTAATTTAATACAACAGATCCTTTAAGTAAGGATGTAAAGTTTTATGCTTATATGTTCATGAAACCTAAAAATGATGATAATTAATAAAAAAAGGATCAAAAATATAAATTATGTAAGACTGCTCGAATTTAAAAAAATAATGAGAGACATTATTTAGCCAATTTTAATAAAATATAATCTAATTCAAGAGAAGAAAGTGTAGAGTAAGATTCTTCTTTTAATTCTATGCTTGAAATCAATATAGACAATCTATATAAAAGAAGCAATGACTTGTAAAATATGATTCTGAATACAAAATCTGAAAAATTTGTAAAAAGAATTAGACAATTTTAAAAAGTGCAATCCTTAACCTCATAAATAATTAAAGTGAATGAATAAAAGCTATCTAATACTAAATTATTATGAAAAGAATAATACTGAAAAAGAACCTTCCTATCTTTTTAATAAAAATCGAGATTATCTTCTTAATTTAATTTTCTAAGATAATCTTTTTCTTTTTATTTAATATAATTTTTGAAACTATTTCTATTTTGCTAAATTAATTAGCAATTTAAAAATATTTCCTTATTACTCTCAATAGTTCTATGAAGAATAGTAATTTTTTATGATATTGAACTTAAGATATGGGTTCTTCTTTCATTTGTGTTTTTGTTTCAAATGATTATTTCTCAATCTCTATCTCTCTAATTTCATATTAATAATTTTCAAAGCATTTTAATTAGTTTTTTCTAATTACAAACTTTATAATAATCTTATTTGATTTCACTTGTTTAAGTTAATTATCCCAATCTCTTAACTTTCTTTGATGTAGATCTATGCTATTTATTATATTCAAATATCAAATTATAAAAATTTTATAGTTGATTTTATTGACAGTTTATCAATTTAATTTATTATTTCCATTAGAGTTTATCTTCCTTCTAGTAATAATAATAAGATGTACTCATAAAAATATAATTGATTATATTAACAAATATCAAATATCATCTTCTTATATAATATGATCACCCTCTAACTTGGGAATAGTTATTCTACTTTTAGGAGCTTAACGTGATCCAAATTAAATTTTATTCAATAATGTCCAACCTCCAGATGCCATAAGAATTAAAATAATCAAAGCAAATATAAATAAAAACACTTATTCTAAACTATTATTTTCTTTCTAATTTGTAGGTGTTTTATTATTATCTTTCTAATTTGAAGATGTTTCTATATTTACACTTTATCCACAAGATTATAATGACGCATTTACAAATTTCTAACATAATTATTAAAGAAATTCATTATATGGAGATTTAGATAAATCTTAAGAATCCAGGTATAAAGAGTAAAATGTTTAATTATATTACATATCCTTGTATTTGTCTAATATTTTATTAGTTTTAATGTCCTCCTGTACATCCTATTAATTAAAACTATTCATAACACATTCATCGATAGGATCAGTTGTTATATTATTATTTTTAAAATAATTTTTAGAGCAATCAACCATTGTTGATTTCTTACATTGTTTTCCAAAATAAATTGTATAATTAAAATAATGTTATGGCAATACATCCAATACACATTATTAAAACAATAATTCTTTTAAAATTATTTAGCCTGATACATAATCTGAATACTCTATTTATAACTTAAATTATTATTACAGCAATATCGCCCTCCTCCTAAACAATTTTTTTCAGATTTTTAAAATTAATGACGTGTATTACAGCTATAGCATGGCAATAAATGTTAGGCGATATTCAAATTTACTAAGATCAAATAATTAAAGATCTTACATCCATTCTCTTTAAATTCACTATAATGACTAGAAAAATTATTAAAAAATTCCATATAAGAATTGTCTTAAAAATCTAAGCCTATAGTTAGATTGACATCTATCTTAGCGTTCTTTACTAATGCAATAGCAATTATAAAAAAATAAAGCATTTTTTTAATATTATTCTAATTTAAATGGAAAAATCAATTAAATCAATATATATAAATTAATTTAAATTCCTTGAGATTATAATCAATATAGAACTAAAATTCAATAAAGCTTATCATTATATAACTTGCATCATAAGAATAATTAATTGATTTAGCCAATTTTACATTGCTAATATAATATATCAAAATGTCAAAAAAATGATGTTTTTAGAGGAATTTCCGACAATTATAGTAATTGAAAGATTTTTTGGATAGTTTTCATTAGTATAATTTTTTAATTTTTTTAAGAAAAATAAATATTTTAATAATTTTATTTCAAAACAAAGTAACCGAAAATGAAATGAGAATATCAAATAATTAATCGAAATTTGATGATTATCTCTCTTATATTAAATTTTGTTACGAATTCAATTTATTTTTGTGATTAAATTAGAATTACAATGGTGTATATATATAAAATTAAGGTAATAATTTGCTAATAAATTATTCAGTAATTTATGAATTCTCTTAATTATTTTAGCCCTTACAGAGAGTATAAATACATATAAAAATTTGATTTAAAGAAAATTAGTATTATTTAAATGATATAATATCAATTATATTGTTATAAAAAGTGAACAATTTTTAAATGTCTCCATCTTTAAGCAACTTCTAATGGAGTTTCTTCAATTCCATTAATTGTAACAGAGAATAAAGGGTTAGCACCTTTATCAATCAAAATTTTGACTATTTCAAGATGTCCCAATTTTGCTGCAACATATAAGGGTGTTAAGCCTTTTTAATTTTTTTTGTTTGCCAAACTGAAAGGACTTTTTGAATCATAGAAATATCTAGATAAATGATATAAGATTACTTTTTTGGATCTTTATTTAATATTTCTTCGATTCTATCTGATGAGTATCCTTTTTCAATAGATGTAAAAAGTGCTTATTGCATTTAAATATTTTTAAGAGCATCATTAAAATTACGACTACTCTCTGATCTCTATTTTGATTTTACTCCAGCCCTATATCCACTGACGGTTAGTTCATCCTTTTGATGAAAATAATAAATTACTGGAGAATTCAATCTCTTCGTTTTTGGATTTTAGAGTAATCTAATGGTCGTAATAGCATGACGAAAGCTTTTCCAATATTTTAAGCCATCTCCTTCTGAAAATGGGACTCTAAAAATTAAGAAAAAGATATACGTATCAGGCTAAATGTTCCTAAGAGGAATATTTAATTTCTTTTTCATATATTATTAAAATAATAATAGTTATATTCATTTAACAAGTATACAGTTATTTAAAACAAAATCAAGAACTAACGATGGATTCTTAAATCTTAAATCTGCTAATTTTACAAAACAATTCTCTGAAATACATAACATAACTTATTTTTTCCTTCCAATATTTGCTTATTCCCATTTTATAATATTTTTAATTTGACTGCTATCAATTCTACTAACCTATTAAAATTCTCCCTCAATTTTTTCATATATCAAAATATTAATTGATGATAATTTAACATTTTGTTTAGATTAAGGTTATTATTGATTATTTTATGTAGCATTTAGAGATTGATCTGGAGAATTATTTATTTATTTAGATTGAGAATTACAATTACAATGTTATTTAGTGGACTTAGAATCATCGAAATCATCATCATCAAATTCTAAATCACTAACTTCTAACTCAGTTCCTTTATAAAAGAGTCTTTTTTTTTAAGTTGGATACAATTTATCTGCAAAATGTTTACTAAAAATAAGGTTAAACTTTTCAATTTATTCAGATGGTAAATTAGATGCTTATCTATAAATCATGTTGCCAGTCTTAGTTGTCAAAATATAAGTAGGATGAGATCGTTATGATTCTAATTTAGAGAATACTATTCCAACAATTTTTTGAGTATCAACCATACAAAAATTAAATTGATAAAGTTAATATGATTGAGCAGAAAATAAAAACTCAAAAATATTAACTAAAATTTTAGTTAGAGTTAAATGAATATTAATTGTAAAATAGATTACAAAAATATAATAATAAGAAGAATATACATATATTAGATAAATGATGAATATAATATATTAAATAAATAATTGAGATTGGGATAAATGTTTCAAAATAAGTAAATAAGTGATTAATTGGATTAGAACAGATTATGATAGAGGAGTGAATACATTTTCTCCAGAAGGTCGGTTATTTTAGGTGGAATATGCATTACAAGCAATAAAGTTAGGAGCAAGTGCTTTAGCCATAAAAGTGAATGATGGTGTAGTATTAGCAGGTGAAAGGAAATTGAATTCAAGTCTTTTAGAACCTAAGAGTATTGAAAAGATATATGAAATTGATACTCATATTGCTTGTACAGCTTCTGGTTTTATACCTGATGCTAGAACATTAGTTGAACATGCAAGAGTAGAATCTCAAAATCATAAATTCAATTATGGTGAACCAATAAATGTAAGAGCACTTACTTAAATTGTTTGTGATTTGGCTCTTGATTTTGGAGAAAGTGATTCAAAAAGTAAAACAAAGATGTCAAGACCTTATGGAGTAGCATTATTAATTGCTGGTGTTTCAGATCATGGACCATAAATTTATTAAACAGGTAATACAATTATCAATTATATTTAATTAGATCCTACTGGTACTATGATTGAATATTAGGCTAAAGGAATTGGTGCAGCAGATGAAGGAATTTAAAGTATTTTAAAAGAATAATATAAATAAGTAATTAATAAATAAATAAATCTAAGGATTTAACATTAGAATAAGCTGAAAGATTAGCTATTTTATGTTTAAAAAATGTGATGGAAGAAAAAGTAATTTATTTTATATCTATTTCATAGATTAACAACTAAAATGTTGAATTAGCTGTAATTACAACAACTGAAAAGAGATTTATCTAAAGAACATAAGAACAAATATAAAGTCTAATTGACAAAGTTTGAAATATTATATATATAATAAGTATAATATCATTCAAATACGTGATGAATTAATTTTAAGAATAGTGTGGGACTTCTTATTTTTAAAAAAATTATTGAAACTTTAAAAATGATGATCGTCCTCTATATTATATGGTTACGAATAATCGTTGTCATCTTCAAATACTATTTATTTTGAAGGAAAGTATTTTCTAAAAAGCTATTTATTAGTGGAAGCATATCCAACAGCGGCTTTAATAACTTCTTCATTCTTGATACATTGTTTGTCTCCTGGAAAACCTCTTCCATTTCAATATATCATACCCAAATCTTGCTTTGTACAATTATAAAAATTATCCAACAGAAGGTTTCGATTCTTCCATTGTCATTTTCTTCACTCGCAAATCTTAATTATTATCCCAAATTTCATATTCCTCATCAGCACTTGCATTACTTTCAGAAGTTATCACTGACAATAATGAAGGCCTTTATTGACAATTTATACTAGTCTGTCGCTGAAATACATTTCGAGGTTAAACTAAAGGATTTCCATCTTAATTCCCCTAAGTTCTTAAAGGATAATGAGTTAATTATTTTATTGATCTGTGTTACGGAGTGTAAGATTTACACTTTATACTATATTATAATGATGCTAATTGTTCTCCTGCCTTCTTTAATTTTGATTTGCTATCTCTCACCCTAAAGTCATTTCCTTAAGTTTTTTTCATAATTTATATTAATTAGCTCTAAAATCATAATAATAATGTAAATCATAACTATCTTAATTGAAGAGTTCAAATGAACAACATTATATTAATGATTATCAATTAAATTAGAATTTAATTCGTATGTTTATATAAATATATATCATCAAATTTAATATACATTCAATACTATAGCTATCTCTACTGATTAATAATATCCTTAATCAATTTCACTTAAAATGAATTTGGGATTCTTGCATATGGTAAATTTGGAGATGCAACATCTAAACATGATTCTGTTGATGAATCTAATTCATTTTTTTATTGCTTCTCATCCTATTAATTCCTTTTCTTTTTTGTATGATTAGGCCTTGTTGATTTTATCCTATTTTAGATGGCTTATTAATGGAATCGATTATTTTATATACCCAAATTATTCATTTAGTTTATTAATAATTCAGTTTAAAAAATAATTTTAGAATTTATTTATTCATTGAAATTCCTAGTTATCAAGATAATCAAATAATTTTTTCATTTAATGATATAAAAATTTCATTTAATATTCTTAGAATAGAAAACCTTAAGCTTTTCAAATCTAACTCAAATTTATAATTTATAATCAAACAACATCTCTATAAATTCAATACAGTAAAAATATTAGTATTCCTAATTAAGTAAGAGTATTAATTCTTATGTTTTTAGTATTTTAAATTGTGTTATAGGCTAATAGTTGTAAAAATTTTATATATTGAAACGAGGAAATCTCATAAACAATCTAATTGGATTTTATTCAATTGGGTTTAAAAATTTACTTTCTTAATAATTGATAATTGATAAAATGATTTGACGTACATTGGAATATTCATAATAAAATAGATTAACAGCTTGTGTGGCTTATTTATGTATATTTGTATTTCGAATATATAGAGTATTATTGATTACTTTAATAATTTTAATCTATTCATATTGAATGAAATCATTAATGGTCTAAATGTTTTATTAGCTTTTATGAAAACAAATAATTGTTTTGAGTTATAAATTTAATTAAAAATAATGAGATGATAAGCTAGAGTATAATAATTAAACAAATTCAATATTACATAAATATCAATATAAAAGTAATATCATCGATAACTTTGTTTCCTCTTTGAACCCAACTCACATGAGCCATTTCTAATAAGTGATTGCAAGCAGTTTCAATATCCATTCTATCAACATAAGGAATAATAGAGTCAAGAATGTCTTATTAAGAAAGAAACTCAAACACTCCGTCAGATCCAAGTAAGATAACTCTATCCATTTTTTCAAGAATGAAATTAAATATTTCTGGTTTATCTATAACTCCAACAACTTTAGCAATTTAATCACCAACAGATCTTGTCATAGCTAATCCTGGAATATTATTATTAGTCCATACTCTTAATGGTCCACTAATAAATCCCTTTTAATCTTTATAAGGATCAATTCTTCCTCCATGATTAATTATACGTTCAGCTTCATCTTAACAATCTGGTTTATGATCTCTTGATAAATTTTTAATGAACCATTTGTTTGTTCTACTTAACATCACTGCTCTTGAATCTCCCAAATTTGGACAATAAATCTATTTTATCTCTAAATCATACTTTATTATGCAACATAAATAAACCTATTACAGTAGAACCAGAATATTACTAATCAATAGATGATTAATCTAAAGCTTTAATAACTTAAGCAAATATTGTATATATTGTAGCATAAGGACTATTTTTAATCATTCTATTTGTACTTATTTTCCAATTAATTCTTAAATTTAGTTATGTATATTGGAAATTACTATTTCAAAAAATTTGAAATATGATGACCATTTACTCCATGACCATCACAAATAAAAAAGAAATGCATATATGATTTATTTCCTATATTTGGAAATACAATAAAAGAATCTTAATTCTATTTATTTGCATTCCCTACTTGCATTCCCTATCTAGTTCTGACTGCAAATTTTAAAATATATTCAAAATTCTAATCTAATCCATATTTCTCTATTTACAGAGTATTTTTCTAACTTATTGGAGGAGAATGATGAAACTACTTTTTTATAGATCTGCCTGAAGCTTTCTCATGTAAGCTAAATAAAGGTTTTCTAAGAGGTAATGGTGAAAGCGAGTTCTAATTTGGATTCACCTTAAATAAGGGAGTGATATGATTTGTCAATTTTAAAGGTAAGAGTTATTGTTTGTATTTATTATTTAATTATTTCATAATTTATTAATTCAGACATCAAAGCCAAAGTATCCCAATATGTATTCATTCTTCTCTCCAACATTTACTCTGCCATCAACACCATATTAATTACCAAAAGAATTCAAAGATTTCCATGTAATCTTTCCATCCATTTCAGTATGCCAACCTACAATCATAAGAAATCTTATCCCAAAATCTTAATCGTCATTTTTTGTTGTATAAAGACCACTTGAGTATTCATTCAAGCTTGAGCCATCTAATATAAAATTGATTAAAACAACATTTCAATGCTAATACAACAGGACCTTTGTTAATAATATGATCTTGTATGTCTTAAGTGGATTAAAGTTCTAAGAGATTTTTTGCTCTCAATTCTGGTTTTTTAAAACTTAAATCATCACATCTAATTGGACATTTGTTTTTTAAGTTAAAATTGACAGTCTGTTTATATGAAAGACATTTATTGGTAGTGAGACCATTTTCAATTAAGAAACTAGTGTTATTTACAATAATACTTTTTGATATTATTAACAATTCTAATTGACTTAGGTGTAGCTGAACATTTATCTTCATCCCACTTAGTACATTATAACAATTCTTCAGCTGAAAGACGAGGTTACTTGGATGACGATCTAAGACAATTAGTAAGATAGAGTGTTTAAGTGAAAATATGAGCCCAATTTCCTCCTTAACAAAGACCCTGATATAAATTATAATAAGTACTTCAAGGAACACAGTTTAATCGCAATTTTCAACCTAAGTTATAAGACTAAAGTGTTTAAAATCTATACGTCACATCATATTCTTTAGGGCGATATGTGAGGAAACTTGGAGTTTAATCAAGTGTAACAAAGGTTACAAATATGAGTAGACAACTAGTTAGGATAATTGTAAGTATGGTATATCTATTCATTATATAATAATAATAATGAGACTGTTAATTATTTTAAATTCTAATGAAGCATAGAGCAGGAGCAAATAGTCTGAATTAGAAAGAGAATGAAAAATGCATAGTCAATCAATATTCATACAAATCTAGACCTCCTTTATAACAAGATTTATTAATGAGTTTGAAGAATTAACAACTAAGAAATCTGGATGCTATCAGTTAGATTTTATAATCTAAAATTTGTAAAGTTGAAAAGCGAGATAATGTTGAATACTTTAAATTTGACTTCAAATAACAGAATATTTGTGATAGGGTTAAATTTCTTAGTAATTAAGCAGATGATGATAATAATAAAACAGAAAATTTTAAAGCTTAATATAAAGTAGGTAGTCGAATAGGTTAAGGAGCTTATGCTTCAGTTAGAGTGGCAATTTAAATTGAGACAGGAATTAAAGTAGCAATAAAAATATACGAGAAATAAAAAATACGTGATTTATAGCGTCGTAAAGGAGTACGTAGAGAAATTGAGATACTTGAAAAGTTAGATCATCCAAATATTGTTAAGATTATTGATACTGTTGAATCAAATAATCATGTAAACATTATAATTGAGTATGTAAGTGGAAGTTCACTTCATCATTTAATTCGAAAATAAAATGTATATATCATAATATATAATTAGGATAGAAGACTTGATGAAGAGACTGCTAAAATTATATTTAAATAAATACTGGAAGCAGTACAATATTGTCATTCTAAAAATATTGCTCATAGAGATCTTAAATTAGAAAATATATTGTTAGAAGGTTAAACACCTAAATTAATAGATTTTGGATTTTCAACATCTTTTCCAATTGATAAAAAAGTCAAAATGTTTTGTGGAACACCTAGTTATATGGCTCCAGAAATTGTTACCAGATAAGAATATCGAGGTGATAAATCAGATGTTTGGGCATTAGGAGTTGTTCTATTTACTATGCTCTAAGGAATATTTCCATTTAAAGGAGAAACTGATGCTGAACTCTATTCTAAAATATAATAAGGAGAATTTACAATTATTCATGATATCTCCAAAGAAGCTATTGCATTAATTTATGGAATGTTAACTACTAATCCAGATGAAAGACCAACTATAATTGAATTACTTAATTATCCTTGGCTTAAAAAATATAATTCATCTCATGAAAATGATGATCATAAAAAAAAACATAAATTACCTGATGATCTAATGGAAGATCTTAATACTATTACTAAAAATATGTCCTATATTACTCCTACTAGTTAAATCAAATAGTAATTCTAATTTGATTTCTCACATCTTAAAAACTATACAAAACCTAATTCTAATAAGGTATTATTTATCATCTATTTAATAGGCTGTTATTCCAAAACCCTCTTATTTTACTACAACTAATGCCTAAACTAAATCTAGAGAACCTTAGTTTTTTAAAGTTGAAAAAATATCAACCAAAAATGATAGACATACCACCACACATTCAAAAGAAAGACATCCTACTTTATCTAAAGAAAGATAATCTTCATATAGTTTTGAATCAAGTAGAGGCTTATCATAAAAAAAAAATCCGCATTAATTGACAGTCCATCCTAGTTTCATACCCAGTGAAAAAAGCTTTAATTCTTTCAAAAGTCCTTAAATGGCTATCAATAATAATGATAAGCGTTCTTTCAATTTTTTTTATAATTGACTTTTTTATTTGTTTTTTTAAAGAAATAGAATTTAATAAATAATATTTTTAAAAACAAACATTTATTAAAATATAAAATTTTGATCAATCTGGTGTTACTTTATATTTCTCTGACCATAATCTATATTAATTTTAATTCCCTTAATAACTGAACAGAAAATTCTATAAATATATATATTCTATTTCTTACATTAGATAACATTGGATCCATTGAAAAGAGATTAGATGGCTGTCTCCAATAAAAAGAAGCAGTCGTTATTATTGGATTTATAAATGGCTAAAATGAATACATATTTTCTAATGATTTAAAATCAAAACAAGGCATAGACATTTATTCCTTTTGTACTGGATTCTAAGAAAATAAAAACTTTTCTATCTTGACATTCTTTGTTGTAAAAATAGGTTGCCTCTTTTATATCTTGTCAATTATTCTTTATTACTTATTTAACCCCAGTTAAACTTTAAGGTTTCTCTTCTGTTTCAATTTCTTAAGCTGAACTTTCTAAGCCTACTTATTAATTTTCTTTTTAATATAAATATCACTAAATTTATGATATTTCTTTACTTTTACTCACCAAGATAATTCATTATAATTTTAACCTTATCTATTGTAGAGTCGTCCACTTTGACTCCAACTTCAATCTTTTTATTATTTCGTATTAAGTATTTAAATAGAATCTTCATCTCATCATCTATTCTTAATATTTTATCATTTTCTTCATCATCATGACAATATATGCTAGAAATCAATAAGGGTTGGATTTTAGCAATTATTATGGAACCTAATTAATCTAAATAAATACTTTCAGTTGTCTTATAAGCAGCCTTAATTAGTCGACGAATTATTTTCTTAACATGTGCATAAAACTTATTCTTTATGTCTTAGTCTGTTCTATTATTTAATTATTCCGCAATATATGTCTATATTTATATACATTTATATACCCATTTATTTCCATAAACCTCAATCAAATCGAAAAGTTAATCTATTTCCCCATCTGTTAAATCTGTTTTATTATAACTGTTATCAAGATGATTAGAAAACCTTTCTCTACAAGCCTTTGTATCACGATTAAACCCATGCTATTTTAAAGTTTAAGAAATTTTCTTCCATGCAAGTCTTTCATTTTAGAATTTTTTCACTAATTTTTTTAGAAGCTTATCTTCCTTTTAAATATTTTAATAAAATACTTGGATTATCCAAGGCTTTCGTTTCTTTTTTGTTTCTGCATGATATTAGTTCACCATATTAATATTATTTAAAAAAATAACTATTCTTAGAATATTTATATGAGCTCTTTAAAACCCATCTTTTGATATCCTACATAAATACAAAAGTAATAAAATTAAATTCTGATACATCTTTGTGATAATTTTACAAATAACTTTCTAAATTTGATTATAAATACTATTGAAATTTTCTTAATAGTATAAAATGGAAGTTATAAATATTAATTCTTTTTATTAAACTATTATACTCTGTGAATTTTAGCTTCTCAATAATTCTTTCCTACCTCCAAAACATAGTATAACTTATATCCATTTAAATTGAGAAAGAACAAAAAATTGTTAACATTGAATTAAAATTAATATTGATTTTCTTTCTTATAAATTCCTTTTATAATATATTAATAGATATTATATTTGTAGAATGAAAGAGTTTAAACATGTTTTTTTTATTTTATCAAATTTATTAAATAGAAATCATTTTAAAAAGAAATAATTATTTGTAATAATTTGATAATTATTTTAATAAAGAATATTTTTATAAAACTCATTCATGGCAAATAGATGTTAATTTGAAAACTCCAATGATATTGGTGTTTTTTCTAAACTTACAAATGCTTATTGTCTTGTTGCACTTGGAGGAAGCGAGAATTTCTATTCAGTTTTTGAATCTGAACTTGGATTAAGTATGCCTGTAATTCATTGTTCAATTGGAGGAACAAGAATTATTGGAAGATTGACAGCAGGTATATAATATGTTTTAATTGAACAGGAAATAAAAATGGATTATTGGTACCAAACACATGTACTGACTAAGAACTCAAGTAAATAAGAAATTCATTGCCAGATGAAGTTAAAGTAAAAATTAATATAAATTTTTTTAGGTAAAAAGAGTTGAAGAAAAATTATCTGCATTAGGTAATTGTGTGGCTTGTAATGATTATGTTGCTTTAATACATTCTGATTTAGATAAAGAGACAGAAGAAATCATTGCTGATACTTTAGGAGTAGAAGTGTTCAGAACTACTGTTGCATAACAAGTGTTAGTTGGAACTTATTGTTGTTTTAATAATTAAGGAGGATTAGTCCATCCATTAACAACAGTTGAAGAACTAGATGAATTAGCTAATTTATTATAAATTCCTTTGTGTGCAGGAACTGTAAACAGAGGTAGTGATATTATAGCATCAGGTCTTGTTGTTAATGATGTTGCTGCTTTTTGTGGTACAATTATAATTAAAATCTTTAGGATTGGATACAACATCTACAGAAATCACAGTGATTGAAAAAATCTTCAAATTATAGGATAAAAATAAGTAAAGTATGGAAGTGTAAATTCGTTAAGATATGATGTAAGAGTTGGAATGATATAAAAATTATGTTGATTAATATTATTTAGATCATTTTATTTCAATATTATCTGTAGAATCCTAATCATTATTTATCATACTATGATACTTATTTAATTCAGATCTTATATATTCTACCTTTTAATTTAATTCACAATAATTTTAGGTGTCATCTTTTTTCATCTCTGCTTAAAAATTCTATGCCATGTTACATAAACTTAAAATATCCTACAAATATTGTTATTAGGTTTTCTTTTTCTAAAACCCACAATTTTAAGTTGCTAAAGGAGAACATTAAACATATGGAAAAAAAATAGAGCTTTAGTTTTATCTTTAAGGAGAATTGACTTTGTATATTTTATCTTAAGAATAAGAATTTTTGTAAAGTTTTTTAAACTTGTTCTTTTAAGGTTTAGGCTATTCGTCTTAATTAATTCCAATTTTTTTATAATATTTCTTAAATCTAACAAAGAAGGGATCCATTTTTATTCCCAAAGGTGTTGGAGAAATATCCTTTTATTCTACAGGAGATTACTAAGAAGATTTAATGTCTTCTATTCTTAAGTCTATAGATTATCTTCTTGTTAAAAATTTATTATTATTTTTTGTTTATTTTTGAGGACTAGGAACTTATTCATTTGAATTTCGCCTAAAAAAGTGAGATTAATTTGGTTTTCCTAAACTAATTCTTGATTTCTCTAAAATGTTCCTACAATTTTTTGATAGAATGGTCCATTTTTCTTCTCTTATCTCATCCAATTAGACTGGAGGCTCCATATCCATCTTTTAGAAAGTTCTTAAGTATGTAAGTTATGGTTTAGAGTAAGGATGATGATACTCAGCATTATGAAGAGGAGTTTATAATTTCTCATTATTTTTAGTCTTCATCATGTACTTCACAACTCCTGGAGCTAAATCTGCTTTAATCGTCTTTATTTTAATATCTAACTTTTCCCTTCTTAACTAATCAATTTATCATTGATACTTATTCAGGATTTTTATGGATCTAAGTGTCATCAAAGATTAATTACATTATTTTAATAATACATGTGTTAAATAATAAATTTTTAATTGTCAAATGCCCAGCATACAATATTAAGTTCTTAAAGTATAAATCCTGTTTTTTATAATGCTCATGTATGTTTGAATCAAAATACAAATAGATTTGCTTATTAAAACAAAAAGTTTAAAATTTAACCTAATTGAAAATTCAAATTCTTTTAAGACATTTTATGCATCCAATTTTAATTGTTTCACATTAAGTTAACTAAATCTTTTGGATTGAATAAGAAATCTCCTCATGACTTAATTTAATGTTACTCTCTTTCAAAACTTTTGTGATAGAGGACCAAAAAAAATTATTATAATAATAAAATTTCCTATTAATTTCTGATGGAAATGTAGAATCTATATTTATCTTTTAATCGAAAGAAATTTGATATTTTTATATTAATTTGAGATATTTTCACAAAAATTATAATTCGATGCATTTTTAAAAATAAACCCATCATAAAAACTAGAATAATGAGGGAATAAATAAATTTTAGCATTTGGTACGATATTTTCATGGAAATTGAT
The DNA here is from genome assembly GCA_905182985.1 of Paramecium sonneborni. Classification (NCBI taxonomy): domain Eukaryota; phylum Ciliophora; class Oligohymenophorea; order Peniculida; family Parameciidae; genus Paramecium; species Paramecium sonneborni. The sequence goes on along the minus strand of CAJJDN010000100.1, from coordinate 277,543 downwards.
TTGTCAAATCCTGAATTTGATCGCGCTCTTATATTTTGAAAATAGCCTATACAATGCACAATATTCCATTATCAATAAATTAAATTAAGATTTAAGCAGATTATAATAAATAAATTCATACGTAGTTAATATAGAGAATTTAAAAAAATAATATACAGGTAAATGAATATTTCTGAGGCTAGAATAGTAGGCTAATCACCACCTCAAAAATTCTCGAAGTTAAACCAATCTCAATAATTAATTCCTGAAGAATGTCTTCCTCCAACCCTTTAAAGCCTTAACCCTTCTCCAAGAAGGGAAATTTATAAAAAAGGAATAAAGAAAACTTATAAAATGAAAGTAACTTTTGTTGCTATTTGACATTATTAGGATAATGAAAGAAAGAAGATGGTATGGTGTAATATATACGTAAATGAAATGGATCCAATCTAATTGGCTAGGTCAAAAAAAGGAAGTAAGATAATAAAATTACTTCTTTTAGAGTAATGCCGAATTTGCTCAATGGAAGAAGAAACATCAAGATTCATATATCCTTGTATGTGCAGTGGGACAGCAAAATATGTACATGAGGAATGCTTTAAAAATTGGATTCTTTTAAAGAATGGTGTTGAAAAGGTTTATAAAAATGATGTAAGCGATTTATGATTATAATATATCAGATTAAATGTGAAGTTTGTCAACATAAGATATCTATGAAAGTTCACTTTTAAGAGGAAGTTCATTCTTCCATAATTTATGAGGTCCCAAAGCATTAAAAAGCTTGCTGGCTTATACTAATCTTTATAATTTTGTTGCAGATAGCTGGTGCTGCAATTTTAGGAGTATTTGTAGGTTTTTCTAATGTTGGCTTAGCAGCAGCTATTACTTTATTAGGAGTTATTTCAATCGTCCTAATTATTTATCTTATTGCTAAAGTAATGCACAGTTTAACAGTTGAAACCATTGTTTAATGGGTATTTCAAAATTACCAAAAAGAAAATAGTACAGATAAGGTTGGAACTATTATTAACATACCATAACAACCTCCTCAAAACGCAAGTCCTAGGAGTCCTAGATAGAGAAGAAAATCTTGTGCACCATAATTCTAAGGACTTTAAATTATTTAATTTGACTAATACCCATAAGATGCTTGAACATCTTACATATGATTATTTAAACTATATAAATATGTACTCAGCATTTTATAATAATATCAAAGATATTCTATATTGTTTATCTTCATTTTTACATAATAATTTATCATTATTATAATATATTTTTGAATGAATATTATTTCAGACAATTGTTAATCATTTAATAAGTCATTTTATAACATTCTAGGATAATATTTTCATTTTTTTCTTTACTACTTAATCTCACTCAATGTTGATATCTTGACATCTTTACAACCAACTCTCAAGAAAAATCAATCTTTATGAGTCATTTATCGAAAGTTATGATCATAAATTTAAATGCTTTATGAAATTTTTAACTATCGATGTATTTCTGACTTATTTTCTAAATTTTAAACGAATTTCCTTTTTTCTGAATTTTCAATATAAATAATTAGAAGTGATTAATTTGAAATATTTACCTTCTCCTACCCCGTATAATTTAACATTATTGAATTCATAAAACACGCAATAAATAAATGATTTCTCAATAGATTTTAACATAGATGAAAATTTAGAGAATTATCATTGTAATTTTGATCAATAACATAAAAAATGAATTCTGTATTGTTAATTTATAAATTTATCATTCTGATTTTTTACTTTATCTTTCTTTATACAATAATATTAAATTTCAGAGATATTAGCCAAAAAAATATTATTATCAAAGATAACTTTATTAGTAAATTTGATAAAAATAATGTTGAATAAACAGATATATATATAAATGTTCAACTAAATCCTAATAATTGGTTAATAAATAATGTTTTTGAATAAAATTTACTGATATGATTTACACTGAATAACTCAACAATTACATAAATTAAACCAAAAAAATAATTAGTGTTTAATATTAGTAAGCATTAAATATTTGTACCAGATTAAATTTAGGAAGAATTAAAAAGAATTGGATCATCAGATGAAGCAATCTAAAAATTCTTTGAAATATTCTTTGAATAACTTCTTTCATGTATAGAATTAAATAATAATTTTAGATAGACTATTAAAGCGAAATATTGAAAGAGCTTAAATGGTTTATGAATTGTTGAGTAAAGCAGAGGCTAAAGATGAAATTGTAAAAAAGGCCACTTAAAAGGTAAATAAATAATAATATATTTAGGCTTTGAATGAAGATAAAGTATATGATTTGGCTGAATCTCCAATTGCAATCGATTTATTGGTTGACATCATTGGGTTTTTCTTAAATGATTCAGATATCAATTCATTAAAAAAGTTATACTTCAAACCTGAACAAGATATTAAAGACTTTAATGAATTCATGACTGAGGTCGCCAATTAATTAATTGAAAAATATTCTGATAATGTTAATATAATTAAGGAATACTTTGAAATCCTAGGTTATTAGATTTGATTATATTTATTTGTTGGATATTTTGTTGTTTTATAAATATTTATTACTATTTAAATTTTATATATATTTTAATTAGAGGTAACAAAAGATCGACCATATATAATTCATTATTTTTTGATGTTCTTGCTCTTAGGGCCTAAGGGAGTAAAATGATTGGTAGAGCCTCTTCTATCTAAAAAGTTCTTAATTTATTCAGAATTGACTCTAGAGGAAATGGAACTACTAATTCTATGAGGTGTGATTGAACTCAACCTTCTCTTTAGTAATCTTAAAATAGAATGAATTCATACTCTTCTTATTATTTCTATTCATTTCTCTTCTTAACATTCAATTATTAAGTGAGATTCGAACCCACTTTATCTCTTTAAGAACTTGGAGGAATCATATAAGATCTATCTAATTAGACTGGAGTTTCTCCAATTTCTCCCCAAGTCATCAATGGAGTTTTCATATTTTGAGGAGCAGGTGAAAAAAGACCTAACATGTCATCATCTTCAAACCTTTAGGCTCCAACCAAATTTGGAGTACTTCCATAAAAGACATTAACACCCTATGCATTTAAACATTCTTAAAGTTTCCTCTTTTACAATTTTTGGTCTATTTAATTAATTGCAAATTCTAAAGGTTTATGATGATCAGAGAATCTTGTATTCTTTATCTCCACTTTTTATAAATTTAATGAATTGTCTGTCTCTTTTAGTTCTTAGATTGCTGGTTGTAATCTAAATACATTTTATTTATACTTTTCATTTCTAGGGTCCATTCTAAAATACAATGGATTCAAAGCTTTGTATTCATTTAATTGGATGTTATTTTCTCTATTTCCTTCTATCATATGCTATAATTTATCTGATTGAAGTGCTGCTTATTTAAGTTTATGTTATTCTTCTACTTAAAACATCCATGCATGTTTCTAATACCATTAATCATCATTCTTTGTTATTATTTGATTTAATGTAACATTTTCATCAGAAGTGTAAGTGCTCAAGAATTGACTTAAAGACATATTTTCATCGAGATTTCTAATTTCTGATTATTTAAAAATATTACCCATCTTCATTTTTCATTTTATCAAGTTTGAATAATTCAGGGTAATAGTCTCTTTTTATTATTATTTCTAATCTTCGCAAGTATTCCTCTTCTGTTAATACATTACCTTCCATTCTTACTTTAGGTTTAGGTACTGGAAATTCATCACCCATTTTAATTTAAATAGTATATTAATTATTGCTCATCTAAAATAACTACGAAAATTTAATTCATCAGACACTTCCAAGCTAGAATTTCTTTTCAATATTGGTTCGTAATTCTCTTTCCCTATCTTTGATTAACTAATCTTCTCATGAGAACAAATATGTTTTAATGGCTCCTTTAATTATTAAGTTGTCCCTTAAAAATCCAAATATATTGGACTGCTACTCATATTCAATTGAGATTAAAAGTAACTTTAAAATGATTCAATCTCACTCTTATTTTATTATTCTTCTGTCTTCTTTATATCAACATTATCCCAAAATTAAACATTAATGGCAGATGTATCAAACAAATATTTTGGATATTTTNGCTTAAATGGTTTATGAATTGTTGAGTAAAGCAGAGGCTAAAGATGAAATTGTAAAAAAGGCCACTTAAAAGGTAAATAAATAATAATATATTTAGGCTTTGAATGAAGATAAAGTATATGATTTGGCTGAATCTCCAATTGCAATCGATTTATTGGTTGACATCATTGGGTTTTTCTTAAATGATTCAGATATCAATTCATTAAAAAAGTTATACTTCAAACCTGAACAAGATATTAAAGACTTTAATGAATTCATGACTGAGGTCGCCAATTAATTAATTGAAAAATATTCTGATAATGTTAATATAATTAAGGAATACTTTGAAATCCTAGGTTATTAGATTTGATTATATTTATTTGTTGGATATTTTGTTGTTTTATAAATATTTATTACCATAAAAATAATACGAAATTTATGATGATACATTTAAATTTTTAGTGAAATTCTATAATTAATTAAGTATTTGTGACTTTTTCTAAATTTTAATATAAATTATTAGAAGTGATCAATTTTAAATATTTACTTTTTCCTATTCCCAATATTTTAATAAGATTTGAATACCTAAAATACACAATAAATAAATTTTTTTCATAATTTTAGCATAGAAAATTTGGTCAATCAACATTGTACGTATATTCATCGAAACCATACTCATAAACTAATACATAATGTTTTAGAAGTCATTTTACTGATATGATTTACATTGAATAATTCAAAAAATTGAATAAATAGTGGTATTAATTATTAAAGAATTAATTAAATTTGAATAATTTGTGAAAAAAATCATAAAAAAATTTAAAAATGTCTCAAAATCTTACAACCAAAAAAGAATTAAAGCTGAGTGCTCCTTTTGAGCCTACAACGACCACATCTACACGATCACAATAAGGATATTATCCTACATAATATTCATAAAATTATTACTCTTCTTCACTTTAATAAGGTTAACAACCAATTCTTGGATAAGGAAATACTTTGGGCTCTTTATCTCTTATGGACAATAGTGACAAACCTTAAAAATCAAACCCCACAACAATAAACAATATAGATGATAAATAATAAGCACCAACAACTACATAAATTAAGCCAAAAAGAAAACTAGTGTTAAGTAACAAGCAAATGTTTGTACCAGATCAAAATTTAGAAAAATAAGTATTGGATTTAATTAACGATAGGCTGATGAAAAATTAAAAAAATTAGAGGAAACAAAGAAATTAGAGGAAGAAAGAAAAAAGCAAGAATAGGAATAAGAATAACAAAGATTACTTGAATTGAAAAAACCAAAGCCTTATACTAAAGAGGATCTTAAAAAATTTGTTGATAAGATTAATGTAATTTTAAAAATAATCATTTAGGATTTCAGTGGATATTTTGATAAATAAGAGTGGTAAATTTTGAAAGAAAGGAAACACTTTAATATTAAAGAATTACAAAATAAGCCCTCATAAAGAAAAGATGGCAAACCAAATTCTTACGATAAATAAACAATTAAGTCATAGCCAAGACCTTCAACTAATAAAACAGACAGAACAACTCCTGTTTAACCATTTGATAGAGCAAGAGAATAACCAGTAAATGAAGCTCAACCAAAGATTATTATTGTTAGAGTAGTTGAAGACATTTAAACTAAATAATTAAAAGATAAAATGAAAACGTAGGCAGAAGTCTTTTTTTAAAATTTGAATCAAACTCCAGAATAGAAAGAGATAATCTTTAAGGAACTTAGATATAGATTAAATCAATTAGCACCTGATAATTTCGATTTGACTTCTTAAAACATTCTAAAAATTGTCATAGAAAAGTAACTATATTTTCCATTTATTTTTAGTTAGAGTGATAAAGATTAAACTTATTTGGAATATCTGGCTTAAAAAATTATTGAAAAATCTTAAACCGAACCCAAATATAGAAAACTATATACAAAATTATGTTAGCTCTTAATTAAGGAACCTAAACTCACAATTTAGAAAGAAAAAGATGGAAAATCTAAAAATGTTTCACTATTTAAAAATTAACTTTTGAATTAAGTTCAATCAGTATTCGATGATAGAAAGAATAAAAAAGAAGATCTTTCTCATATGAAACCTGAAGAAAGGGAATAATATCATTTAATTAGAAAATAAAAAATTATGGGAAGTATTTACTTAAATAAAACCAATAGATGTACGTTTTATTGGAGACTTATTTTTATCCAAATTACTACCAATTTTAGCTGTCGAGTATGCTATCAGAGAATTAATTTCTGATTATGTGGCCTAATTTTAACCAAACCAAGAAAACAGTGAAGAATCCATTGAAGGTTTGATTGAATTATTAGATCAAAGTAATTTTATAAAAAAAATTTATAGTTGGTGGAACTTACAAAGGATAAATTACATAAGATTTTGATGTTTTAAAAAAGGATCTTGAATAATTCTTTGATGGAACAAACAAGAACCTAGATGACACTAAAACTTATTTATCAAAGAAACTTGAAAAAAATCTTTCTATCGATATTATTATGGAAATGTATCAACTTTGCTTAATATATTAGATTTAATTTACTTATCACAAAATATAAGCTTTCCTAAAGAATTTCTATGTTAATAGAAAATGTTTAAGAAAGGAAAAATCAAGGCTGGAAGGACCATTATAGTCGATAAGATTAAGCTTAGAGTGTAAAAGCAATTCATCAAGAATAAGAAAAGGAAATTATTGAACAAAATTATAATCAAAGTAAAACTAAGAACAAGAAGTATGCAAATTAATAAGTGCTTTATGTTGAAAAAAGTCCAAATTAATAGTCATAAAAGTAATAATTATTTGACTTAAATGAATTGGCAATATTTGTATAAGGAACTTTTAAAATGGAACCTTAATAATAAGAAGCAAAACTTCTTGAAGAATTAAAAAGAATTGGATCATCAGATGAAGCAATCTAAAAATTCTTTGAAATATTCTTTGAATAACTTCTTTCATGTATAGAATTAAATAATAATTTTAGATAGACTATTAAAGCGAAATATTGAAAGAGCTTAAATGGTTTATGAATTGTTGAGTAAAGCAGAGGCTAAAGATGAAATTGTAAAAAAGGCCACTTAAAAGGTAAATAAATAATAATATATTTAGGCTTTGAATGAAGATAAAGTATATGATTTGGCTGAATCTCCAATTGCAATCGATTTATTGGTTGACATCATTGGGTTTTTCTTAAATGATTCAGATATCAATTCATTAAAAAAGTTATACTTCAAACCTGAACAAGATATTAAAGACTTTAATGAATTCATGACTGAGGTCGCCAATTAATTAATTGAAAAATATTCTGATAATGTTAATATAATTAAGGAATACTTTGAAATCCTAGGTTATTAGATTTGATTATATTTATTTGTTGGATATTTTGTTGTTTTATAAATATTTATTACTATTTAAATTTTATATATATTTTAATTAGAGGTAACAAAAGATCGACCATATATAATTCATTATTTTTTGATGTTCTTGCTCTTAGGGCCTAAGGGAGTAAAATGATTGGTAGAGCCTCTTCTATCTAAAAAGTTCTTAATTTATTCAGAATTGACTCTAGAGGAAATGGAACTACTAATTCTATGAGGTGTGATTGAACTCAACCTTCTCTTTAGTAATCTTAAAATAGAATGAATTCATACTCTTCTTATTATTTCTATTCATTTCTCTTCTTAACATTCAATTATTAAGTGAGATTCGAACCCACTTTATCTCTTTAAGAACTTGGAGGAATCATATAAGATCTATCTAATTAGACTGGAGTTTCTCCAATTTCTCCCCAAGTCATCAATGGAGTTTTCATATTTTGAGGAGCAGGTGAAAAAAGACCTAACATGTCATCATCTTCAAACCTTTAGGCTCCAACCAAATTTGGAGTACTTCCATAAAAGACATTAACACCCTATGCATTTAAACATTCTTAAAGTTTCCTCTTTTACAATTTTTGGTCTATTTAATTAATTGCAAATTCTAAAGGTTTATGATGATCAGAGAATCTTGTATTCTTTATCTCCACTTTTTATAAATTTAATGAATTGTCTGTCTCTTTTAGTTCTTAGATTGCTGGTTGTAATCTAAATACATTTTATTTATACTTTTCATTTCTAGGGTCCATTCTAAAATACAATGGATTCAAAGCTTTGTATTCATTTAATTGGATGTTATTTTCTCTATTTCCTTCTATCATATGCTATAATTTATCTGATTGAAGTGCTGCTTATTTAAGTTTATGTTATTCTTCTACTTAAAACATCCATGCATGTTTCTAATACCATTAATCATCATTCTTTGTTATTATTTGATTTAATGTAACATTTTCATCAGAAGTGTAAGTGCTCAAGAATTGACTTAAAGACATATTTTCATCGAGATTTCTAATTTCTGATTATTTAAAAATATTACCCATCTTCATTTTTCATTTTATCAAGTTTGAATAATTCAGGGTAATAGTCTCTTTTTATTATTATTTCTAATCTTCGCAAGTATTCCTCTTCTGTTAATACATTACCTTCCATTCTTACTTTAGGTTTAGGTACTGGAAATTCATCACCCATTTTAATTTAAATAGTATATTAATTATTGCTCATCTAAAATAACTACGAAAATTTAATTCATCAGACACTTCCAAGCTAGAATTTCTTTTCAATATTGGTTCGTAATTCTCTTTCCCTATCTTTGATTAACTAATCTTCTCATGAGAACAAATATGTTTTAATGGCTCCTTTAATTATTAAGTTGTCCCTTAAAAATCCAAATATATTGGACTGCTACTCATATTCAATTGAGATTAAAAGTAACTTTAAAATGATTCAATCTCACTCTTATTTTATTATTCTTCTGTCTTCTTTATATCAACATTATCCCAAAATTAAACATTAATGGCAGATGTATCAAACAAATATTTTGGATATTTTATCGGTTTGGATGTAACTAATTTCAAACTTTCACTATTCCCACCCTTCTATTTAATTTCTTTCTTTAATTTCACTTTGTAAATGTTTTACATCAAAATTTGAAGATTCTCAGTCATTTAATCTAAAGTATCATTATTCAACAATATCATTTCATCCATTTCTATCANGAAGAATTAAAAAGAATTGGATCATCAGATGAAGCAATCTAAAAATTCTTTGAAATATTCTTTGAATAACTTCTTTCATGTATAGAATTAAATAATAATTTTAGATAGACTATTAAAGCGAAATATTGAAAGAGCTTAAATGGTTTATGAATTGTTGAGTAAAGCAGAGGCTAAAGATGAAATTGTAAAAAAGGCCACTTAAAAGGTAAATAAATAATAATATATTTAGGCTTTGAATGAAGATAAAGTATATGATTTGGCTGAATCTCCAATTGCAATCGATTTATTGGTTGACATCATTGGGTTTTTCTTAAATGATTCAGATATCAATTCATTAAAAAAGTTATACTTCAAACCTGAACAAGATATTAAAGACTTTAATGAATTCATGACTGAGGTCGCCAATTAATTAATTGAAAAATATTCTGATAATGTTAATATAATTAAGGAATACTTTGAAATCCTAGGTTATTAGATTTGATTATATTTATTTGTTGGATATTTTGTTGTTTTATAAATATTTATTACTATTTAAATTTTATATATATTTTAATTAGAGGTAACAAAAGATCGACCATATATAATTCATTATTTTTTGATGTTCTTGCTCTTAGGGCCTAAGGGAGTAAAATGATTGGTAGAGCCTCTTCTATCTAAAAAGTTCTTAATTTATTCAGAATTGACTCTAGAGGAAATGGAACTACTAATTCTATGAGGTGTGATTGAACTCAACCTTCTCTTTAGTAATCTTAAAATAGAATGAATTCATACTCTTCTTATTATTTCTATTCATTTCTCTTCTTAACATTCAATTATTAAGTGAGATTCGAACCCACTTTATCTCTTTAAGAACTTGGAGGAATCATATAAGATCTATCTAATTAGACTGGAGTTTCTCCAATTTCTCCCCAAGTCATCAATGGAGTTTTCATATTTTGAGGAGCAGGTGAAAAAAGACCTAACATGTCATCATCTTCAAACCTTTAGGCTCCAACCAAATTTGGAGTACTTCCATAAAAGACATTAACACCCTATGCATTTAAACATTCTTAAAGTTTCCTCTTTTACAATTTTTGGTCTATTTAATTAATTGCAAATTCTAAAGGTTTATGATGATCAGAGAATCTTGTATTCTTTATCTCCACTTTTTATAAATTTAATGAATTGTCTGTCTCTTTTAGTTCTTAGATTGCTGGTTGTAATCTAAATACATTTTATTTATACTTTTCATTTCTAGGGTCCATTCTAAAATACAATGGATTCAAAGCTTTGTATTCATTTAATTGGATGTTATTTTCTCTATTTCCTTCTATCATATGCTATAATTTATCTGATTGAAGTGCTGCTTATTTAAGTTTATGTTATTCTTCTACTTAAAACATCCATGCATGTTTCTAATACCATTAATCATCATTCTTTGTTATTATTTGATTTAATGTAACATTTTCATCAGAAGTGTAAGTGCTCAAGAATTGACTTAAAGACATATTTTCATCGAGATTTCTAATTTCTGATTATTTAAAAATATTACCCATCTTCATTTTTCATTTTATCAAGTTTGAATAATTCAGGGTAATAGTCTCTTTTTATTATTATTTCTAATCTTCGCAAGTATTCCTCTTCTGTTAATACATTACCTTCCATTCTTACTTTAGGTTTAGGTACTGGAAATTCATCACCCATTTTAATTTAAATAGTATATTAATTATTGCTCATCTAAAATAACTACGAAAATTTAATTCATCAGACACTTCCAAGCTAGAATTTCTTTTCAATATTGGTTCGTAATTCTCTTTCCCTATCTTTGATTAACTAATCTTCTCATGAGAACAAATATGTTTTAATGGCTCCTTTAATTATTAAGTTGTCCCTTAAAAATCCAAATATATTGGACTGCTACTCATATTCAATTGAGATTAAAAGTAACTTTAAAATGATTCAATCTCACTCTTATTTTATTATTCTTCTGTCTTCTTTATATCAACATTATCCCAAAATTAAACATTAATGGCAGATGTATCAAACAAATATTTTGGATATTTTATCGGTTTGGATGTAACTAATTTCAAACTTTCACTATTCCCACCCTTCTATTTAATTTCTTTCTTTAATTTCACTTTGTAAATGTTTTACATCAAAATTTGAAGATTCTCAGTCATTTAATCTAAAGTATCATTATTCAACAATATCATTTCATCCATTTCTATCATATTATGATAACAAAGTGCTATCTTCTACAATTTATTTTTTTCTTCTTATAGATCTTTACTTAATTATTTATATTTTCTAGTTTTTGCCTTTTAACCAGCATATCGCTTTTTGGTTTATATTATTGTGTCTTACTATTTTTATTTCAATTCTTTGACTTGATTTTCCAAAGTCTATTTTTCTGATTTTAAAATTATGAATTCTTCCTATAATTCTTGATATTTTTTTATAGTTCCAAAAGAATCTATTACATCTTATTTAACTTAAACATCCCTGGTACCTTTTTCAGGAACCCATAATACTCCGACTCCATGATAATGCAAATGAGTCCATTAATAGGGGAGATCTTTATTAATCATGGCTTGAATATGATCAGAGGTTGTGAATTATTATTTAAATATTTTTCGTTATTCTTCTAATTTTTGAATTATCTTTAACATCATCTCTTATTATTGTTTATCATCAACTCTCGCTTTTTGTAGCTCATTAATTTTAATTTCATAATCCTTGATTACTCTATTAAGACTCTCATCATTATCAAATCCAACAATATTTTTGGAAACATTGTTTTCTATCTTTTTAGCATTAGTACCAAATCTTAAAGTTGACAAAGTCTATTCAAATTAACTATAACATGGATTGACACATAGAATGATGGCAGTTCTGGAATTACCACCAAGAGAAGATCTTAAAATTTTAGTTAATGGTGAATTTCTGTATGGAATGTGTAAATCGCTAAAAAATGTTTAAGTGATAATTACTTCTTCTCTTATGCTCTCAATGAAATAACTTAAGTCAAAAAGAATAAACTTTTATTAATATGTTTAGATTCATTTTGCCTATCTTTTAATTAAGTTCCACTTCCACCAGCTGAGGTTCCTCGCTTTTTAAGAATAGAATCATGTATATTGATTTTTTCTGATCCAGCCAAATCAACAAAATTCAGAATAGACTCTGTAATCACAGAATTAGGCCCAATAGTATTGGGAACACATCTTACATAAAGTCTAAAAATTGTATGGGATCGACTACTACAATGATTCATAACAGTTGAAGCAAAATGACGATTACTTTCTCCGAATTGTAATATATCCATAATTTCGTTTATGTTGGTGACTACCTCTTCAACAGCTCCTTTAATAACAAATTCTTTATTGAAGTCTTCATTGATTAAGAGAGTGTCACTCAATTTTTCCTGAGTTGCCAATAAATCATACACTTAATCTGTATAGATTTCAACGTAACTGCATCTTAAAAAATACTATCTATCAGAATGTTTTGAAATTTCTGAAAATAAATCTTTCAACCCTTGTTTGAGAATTCCATCCTCTTAATCGTAACCCATCATAGTATATGTCTTTCCACTACCTGTCTATCCATACATGAACACTGTGCCATTTATACCTTATAAGGATGATAATGTAATCCTCTAAATTTATTATTAATAGATGAATTTGGTGGAGTGTTTGGAATCAAAACATTAGTCTATTTTTAATTAATGATAAAGGTAATACTGAATGTGAATTCAACTCTCTATCCTGGTACAAACTTTCTCATTCTTACTAAATCATTGAATCTATCATTAGAGATAGATATTGTGTCCTGATTCTGAACAGACCAAATTTCAAGATCGTTGTTATCTCTTTCAGCTCCGTTAGAAGGTCTGATCCGAACCACAACTTGAATGTTTTCCATGTATTTTAAATTAAATAATTAACAGATAATTTGGCTATAAATTGAATAATTATATATTGATATTAATATTTTTGATAATTCATTAATCAAAAGACCTCTTCTCTAACTTAAAGAAATTCTGAGGCAGCACTCACTTTAGAGGTAAGGACTTCTTAAAGTCTTTCAACAACTTCCAATTATTATTCTCTTTCAAAAGTTTAGGCTTCATATTAAGCTTCTTATTCTGCAGCCCATCTTTATTGAATAGCCAATGAATCTTCAGCATCTTCAAGGAATAACTATAATGAATTAACTTAATAAATACAGTTTAATCTTCTAAGTCTTCAACAGCCTCTTAGATGGTGACTTTGAATTGAACAATTGAGTTTTCTAAGAAAGCCTTTCTTTCAACTAATCTCTTGTGTTCTTCTGATAAGTGACTGCTTTAGACTTCCCAGTTGGCAGCTTATCTTTCTTCTGTGGCAAGGAGTGATGCTCTGCTAGCAACCAATTATTATCTGATTTAAGCTAAGAGTTCCAAAATCTTGATAATACTCTTGTTGTCAACCTTTGAGGCTAATTATGTTAAAGCATTGATAAGTGGCTATTATGAATAAGAAAAACCATCATACTTTAAACAAAGCGTGTTTACTTTCCATCAATTTAGCTTAGACTTTTTCAAATCTGCTCTTGAGTTGAGCAAAAGCAACACCAGCTTATAAATGTTAAACAATCTTTGAGGCTTCATCAATAGCATCCATTTAATCAACATGTTCAGCATCTTTTCTAACCCATGTTTCGTGTTATGAATTTCTTGTAGCTTATTCATCAGCAAAGCTCTTCTCATTGTTAGCAATATCACTTGTAACAACTCTTACTTCTTATTCAGCTTCACCTAAAGCTTCAGTTGTTGAATCTCTCAAGTTGGAAAGTGCTACGATCTAACTTTAGTGATAAGCAATTTCTTATTCTAAGTCAGCAATGATCTATTCAATATTTATACTATTTTAGATACCTTTTCAAAGGCAACTGTGTCGCTTTCGTGAACCTTGTCAGCTTTCTTTTAGTCTCCATTTAGTTATGAAGCAATGTTGTTTAAAAGGATTTAAATTTCTCCAACTGGTCCTCCTGTTGCCAATTAAAGTTGAAGGACTGACAATACTGAGTTTCCGAATGAATCCTTGTTGATTTAAGCCAACACTTCCTTTGGACTCTCGCTTCTTGTTACTCTTGCAGTAGCCACTGCCAAGATAAGTGTCAATACAGGAATTATTCTTGCCATTTTAAAATTAATAATGAAATATAATCACATCCAACACAGAAGAGACATTAAAAAAAAAACCCGTTTTTCAATTATTTCTTTAAAATATATATTCTTCTATTTTTATTATTATGTTTTTGTTTTAATTCCTCATATTACTTATTACTTTATAATATTTTTATAACAATAAACCAACATTATTTTTATCAAGCTTCTCCTTAGCATATCATATTAAACTAATATATAATTATATCTTATTAATTTATTAAATATCATTTTGTAAACAATTATAGATTAAATTAAATTAATTTTTGATATTTCTATAACTATTTGGACATTTCCAATAATAGAAATACCATCTTTTATATAACTCATTTTAAATTTTCTATTTACTTATGTATTTCTTAACCTTATATATATTTAATTGTTCTAAAAGTGATTTCTATTATGATTTAATTATACATGTTATTAGATTTACTTGCAAGATCATCATTAGAGGAATATAAAGTTATTTTCTAATATCTAATTGCAATTGATTTAGTTATAAAAATTTAGTTTTCTGCTTAAATAGAAAATAGGTTGTTAAAATAATTTATTTATCTTTTATTACTAATCCATATTATGAATAATTCAGAAGATGATATATAGTTACTAAAGAAAACTATCAACGAGAAAGACTAGCAGATAGGTGAGCTTGAAAGAAAATTGAGATTAGAGATATTTAGAAACAAAAAGCAATAGACTGAACTAAATGCGAAAATTGAAAATGAGAAATCTATTGTTTAAAATAATACTGAATAGATCAATCGTTTTGAAATACAGATAAATGAACTTAAATTGAAAGTAGCTATAAAATTCATATTTTAAGTTGAGCGAAACCGAAAAAAAAAATTTATTGTTAATAGAAGAAATAGAAGCCTTAAAAAAAAGAAGAGCCTCTGGTTCAACAGATGAAGACTTTCAACCAAGGAAGGATTTTCAAGAAGATTTTCCTTCTCTTTAATAGATTTTAACAAAAATTCAAACAAATCAAGGCAATTATTAACCTGAGGTGATTAAATTGTACGAATGCTATACCGAAGCTTGTCAAAGTAAAGATGAATAAATCAATTCTCTAAAAGAGGAGATTAAAGATCTTGCACAATAACTAGATATAAAAGTAAGTATATTTGCAATACATTTTAGTAATCTGAATCAGTTAAGTAAATAGAAAAATTAGAAGAGAAAATTAAATAATTAAAATAGAGTCTTGATTAAAAAGAAAATGAATTGAAGAATGGTTTGCAATAAACTAGTGAAAATAGTGATCAAAAGATTTAAGAATTAGAAAAAGAATATTAAATTTAATTAAGTGAAAAAGATAAACAATTGTTTGAAACTACTAGAAAAGCTAAGTTGGATCTTTTTAAATTAAATAAATAGTTAAATGAATAAACGACATTGCTTATAAGTGAATAAGCCAAGATTAATTTGTCTTAACAAAAAATAGATCAATAAGAAATTTAATTAAGAGAATTTGAAAATAAGGTACATTGTTATACAAATAATAAAAGATTTCTGAGCTCGAACAAAAGAATTTACTATTGATTGAAGAAAATAAGTAAAAGTAATAAGAAATTGAACGATTGAATGAAGAAAGTTTAACTCGAGTGTAGGTTGAAGAGAATTTAAAAGATAAACCTTAATATTAAGAATTGGTTGATTTGATTTAAAAATTTTAAGCTAATGAGATTTCTTATTCATAAGAACTTAAGAACCTTGAGGAGGAGTTATAATTGAAGAATACATATTAATTTGGATTGTAGGAAGAACTTAATTAATATGTTGAAAAATTATAATTGCAGGATTAAAAAGTAATTTAATTTGTATATTTGTAGTATTAAGATAGTTTAAGATAAATTAAAGCTTTTGAGGAATAATAAGTTGTTGATAGATAAAATTTTTAAGATTTAAGACATTATGTAGAATAATTAAAATAAGAAAAAGAAAATTAATAATCTGAATTTATTCATAAAATTAAAGAATTAAGTGAACAAAATACAAACATTGATGATGCTGTTTATGATGTGGAATAAAAGTATCTAAAAATGATGATGATTCAGGAAGAACAATATTAACGAAAAGAGTAAGAAATGATCCATTAAATTGAATAAACTGAAGAAAAATTAAGTTAATAAGAATAAATGTTGAAAAAGTAGGAGTAAAAGTACAAAAATGAAATTAAATAAATAGAAGAAAATAATAATTAACAGATTTAATAAAAATAAATTTAAATATCTTAATTGTAAAAATAACTTTAAGATGAATCATTTAAGATTAGAGAGGAAAGTAATAAATAAATGAATGAAATAAAATAAGAGAATTATAAAAAAGAGAAATTATATGAATAAAAAATATAAGAGATTACAAAACAATATGAATAGGAACTTAGTAAGATAAGAAAGATGGAAATAGTATTAAAAAAGAAAGAAAGAGAAATTGCAGAAGAAAAAGAAGCTAAAAAATTTACAGAAGAATAGTTATAAATATTAACAGAAAAAAGTAATAAGATGATTGAATAATATGATAACAAAATCAGAGAGATTTAGATAGCAAATTAAGTAAATAAGTAAGATTAACATCGACATTCAATATTTGATTAGAGAATGTCAATTTCAAGTTCGGATATAAATAAGACATTTGAAATTGAAGTTTTGAAAGCACAACTAGAATAATTATAATAAAAAGGAGATATAGAATTATTAGCAGAAATAAATAGATTAAATGAGAGAGAAAGAGCATTAAAAAAGGAAATGGTAGATTTATAGAATGAAGTCGGAAATGAAAGACTTAATTTTACAGTTGTGTAAAGATAATTAGAACAAGAAATAGAAAGTTTGCATTAAGAAATAAATCATCTTAAATTAGATCATTAAAGTGAGTTGGATTCAATTAATGATTAGAATAATCGAATTTTATTATAACAGAAGAATGAGTTCTAAACTAAGATTAATAAAATGGAATAAAAATTGGAACAACAAGAGAGTTAATTTTAAAAAAAGTAAAATGAAATTGAAGAGGAAAAAGAAGCCATAATTGACTAATTAAAGGGTAAAAATAGATTCATATATGATTAGGTAAGATAAAAGTATTTGAAGAGTAAATAATAGAATTGAAGGATAAGAAAATCGTTAAGAATCCTCCACAATAAACTATATAACAAAATGATACTTTAATGCTCTAATAGTAAATAAATTCTCTGAATGAAAATGAAAGAATATTGAGAAAGGAGATTTTAAATTTATAAAATGAATTGGGTAATTCAAATTTGAGTCATACAATAAAAATAAGAGAATTGGAAACTTTAATAGAATAGTTTAAATAAGAAGCTAATCATGCTCAGTAAGAATAAGACTATGCTGAGTAATTAACAGCAAAAATTAGTATACAATATGCTGATTTGGCTATGGAATATGAAAAAGCAGTACTTTAAAATAGATCTTATCGTAAATCGATTTCTAAACTTAAATAATGAACCACATTTTAAAAATTATAATGATTTTATATACTATGAGTATAATTAATGAATTTGTCTAAATGAATTTTGAATAGAGTTGAAAATTAATGGTTAAATAACTGGAAAGTTTTTTTGTATTATTTTTAATTAAATAGTAATATGAATTCCAAAAATAAAAACAACAATAGTTCAAGTGAAGATGATGCTAAAGTTTATGAGACTTTAACAAAATTACCTCCAGCGAATGAATTAATGCCACGAAAATTGACTATTGATATCGATGTTAAATCTTTATATCCCTTAAAGTGAGAATTTATTTTTCGAAAAGTCAAGACCTTTGCCTTAATTCAATCAGTTTTATTCGACATTCATTGAAGAAATTTAGAGTATTCAATAGCCTATTGAAACAACATAATATGAAGAGAGAACATTACTTGAATATTTTGAAGAGAATAAATAAAAGTTGGTTTACAAACGATTTGATCAATTAGATTTATCGAAACGAAGTCCTAACGATAGAACATATTTTTCAACGCTATTTGTTAATTTTAAGAAGTTGATTTAGCATTAGATTTAATAGATAATATCCACGAGTGTATTTTCGAGGAGATCCCCTATTTGATTAAAAGTTAATGCCATGTCAAATTGATTAATTAAAGTTTGATTCAAATTTTGAATCTGGTAATTTATTTTGTGCTTTCAAAAGAGATGAGAATGTGTATGATCTAATCCTATAAAATGATATAAATACTCGAGGCAATACATAATGGTTTTTCTTTAGTGTAACTGGAGCAAAGGCAGGGTAAACAATTTAATTTAATTTACTTAATCATGTATGATAAATAAATAATACTAGCTTAAAAGCAACAGTTTATTTAATGAAGGACTATAACCAGCTATATATTCAGTAAAAGAGAATGAAATTGATAAAAAAGAATGGAGTAGAGGTGGATTTAATATTAGTTACTTTAAGAGTTAATTTATAAAGGAATATCCATAGACAATGAGATCTAAATACTACTAATTACGATTCAGTTACACATTTAAATATAATAATGATAAGGTTTATTTTGCACATTCGTATCCATATACTTATAGTAATTTATTAGAATTTTTAAATTCTATTCTTATAAATCCTGAAAAGAATTAGCATATAACTAGAAAATCATTATGTACAACATTGGGTGGTAATACATGTGAAGTATTAACAATTACATCAAATTCTATGTAAAGAAGAGCATATAGAAAAGGTGTAGTATTTTTAGCTAGATAGCATCCTGGAGAACCATAAGGATCATATGTAATGTAAGGAATTATTGAATATTTAACTTCTAATAATCCTTAAGCAGAATATTTAAGATAGAATTGCATTTTTAAAATATTTCCTATGATGAATAGTGATGGAGTTGTTAATGGAAATTATAGATGTGGTTTAGAAGGAAGTGATTTAAATAGAAGATGGAAAAAACCAAATAAATATTTACATCCAACTGTTTATTATGCTAAAAAATATATTAAAGGATTTAGTAAAGAAAGACAAATCATTTTAGTTATTGATTTACATGGACATTCAAGGAAATAATCATCTTTTGTCTATGGATGTGCTTATTCATCTTAAGTTAAAACTATAGAAAGGGTATTCGCTTTACTTATGGCTAAAATGAATCCTTTTATGGATTATTCATCTTGTACTTTTAGAGTTGAAAGTTCTAAGGATAAAACTGCCAGAATTCAAATCTGGAGAGAACTTAAAATTAATTGGGTATATACTTATGAATGTAGTTTTTATGGTCAATAAAAAAAACATTTTTAAATCAAAGATTATATTAATTGTGGTATTAGTATCTGTAATTCATTATCTTAAATTGTTAAAGATACTTCTAAAGAATTTACAAATTAAACTAATATTCCTGATATTCAATAGTAAATTCTTGAAGAATTAGGAAAAATGCCATAAACTGATGATTAAGATTAAGGATCTGATACCAGTTAATCTGATGCTGAATTATCTGATGATGAAATTGTATAATTGTTTTAACCTAAAACTTATTCACTCAAATAAAAAAACTTTATTAAATAATTAGATACTAAAAAAAAATAAATCACTACCAAATAAACCTTAGTCACTTAAAAAAATAGTATTTTATAAGAATCCCCATCCAAAAACCAATAATAATAATAAGATAATAAACTTCCATTGAGTACTTAAAAACCTAAAAATATTACCTACAGAATTCCACCTCATGTAAAATTAAGATAAATTGAACCTATTAAAGAATAGTAATTACCTATAATGGTTGATAAAAGCTGTTAAACTGATGATTGGATGTATAGATAATGGTTAATTCAAATTGGAAAATAAAAAAAATAAGAAGAATATCTTAGTCAAACTCCCAATAGAAATATTTATAAGTCTTCATCACAATCAGCCACTAGATTTATTGTCAAAAACACAACATCCAAATTTGATAGAGGAAGAGTTGATTCCATTTCCTTAGTTAATTCAGCAATTTAAAAAAGTAATTTACAATATTTTACTTTTAGCTTCATTTAGTTAATAACGACAAATCATGAGATATTCAGGAAGTAACTTTATGTATTGATTTATGTTCATTTTTTGTATCAATATTTCATTCTTTCTTCTATTCAATTTATTTCCTAATTTATATTTATTAACATTCTAAATCATAATAAATTAACTTTGTTTAGTAAATAATTATAATTTAAATCAATCTAATTGCAATTTCATCAAGCTATCAGAAGTTCTTTTATTCTTTCTTGGAAATTAAGGTCTATCATCAAGTTATAACTACCATTTATAAATAATTATATACTTATTATTATTTTTCTTCCCCTAATTATATAGGTCCTTATCCTTTTCTTACACCAAAAAGAGTCTCCCCTCCTATTTAATGTTAAAGTTCTTGAATTCTTTTAGAAATTTAATATTTCTTAGTTTTTTTTTCAGGATGATTTCCTGAAAACAAAGGTTATGGTTTTATTTAAGCAGTTTCTGGTTATTGGTATTCTATCACTGTAAAAATCGATTGATTCAAAGTGGATTGTCGTAAAGTTAAAATTTTCTTTGGAATAGGTGCATCTATTATCTCCCATTCTTCATCATATTCTTAATTCAAAAATTTAGACTTTGCATCATTCCCCATCTTAATAATTATTTTATTCAATTTTTTTTATAGATGAATTTTAAAGAAATTATAACTTAATAATAAATTTCTACACAAATACTTAAAGATTTGCTTAAAATTAATCAATATTTTTCTTGTTCACAATGATTCTTAGTATTGAATTTACAATTATTTTTTCAATTTGAAAAAATTGATTTTTTTGAATAAAATATTTCTTCAATAATTTATAAAACTTTGAATGTTAGGCTTATTATTTTTTCATCTATTCATAATTAGTCTATTTTATTTGTTTAAGTTAGTATAAAAGATTAAAATAATTATAAACATTATAGAATATATAGACATGTATAAGAAGATCATGTCAATGTGTTTCTGGAATTCTTTTGATTTGATTTCTTACTGAGTTTATAAATTTTGGCTAATAGGAACCTGGAAGTCTAATTTTAGGTGTCATTGGTGAATCTAAACCATCGTTCTAATCCCAAATCTCATAAGAAATTGATTTAGTAGATCCATCAAGATTTTTCTGACTTACTTAAATTGATCTTAACGATTTTCTCTCCATAGCAGATTGCATAAATTTATTGCTTAAGAGATTAAAAGAACTCATATACTTTAAAACAATTATTAAAAAATTTATGGTTATTTTGATATAAAATCTACAGTGAATTAATTAAACAAAATAATGTTATCCAGAGATTCAAAGACTTCACTTAATTTATCTTAAAAATAAATAATAGATTGAGTTATTTCATTCCAAGACTTCATAAAAAATAAATGATTTTTTATAAATATCCGGTCTTTTTATAAATTTCTCTTGTTTTTTTTATCTATCTAATATATTTATCAATGAAAAAATATACATTTTGAGAATACAATTTGATACTTAACCTTTGAATATAACTAAAATAAATCATAAATGCCGTTGTTTATAAAATATTTATGGATTTATAAAAAAAAGTTCGAGAAATATCCATATTTTAAAGATTTCCTTCTTTTTATGTAATAATAGTAAATATATATAGATTTAAAATCATTGATAAGACTTCTTTGAATATTTCTCATTTAACCTAATTATTAAATCGACTTTAATAGATTTTGGAATTGAAATAGTGTTACTATTATCATAATCATTTATTAGATTTGAGTATGAAGAATTGACTTCTGAAGCATAATAAGAGTTTTTTTTCGCAGTAAAATTGTCTATCTATTTCTCTGGGTTTAAAAAATTTTATTTTTCATCACTTCTTTTGTTACGCTTTACACAAGCTTTTTAATGAAACCTATTATTTTAAAGTCCAAAAGCATTCATTATGATAAAAAATTATTCTTTGATTAATTAAAGTGAGCAAATTACGAAAGTTATAATTAAATAATCATAATATAATATAACACTTGAAAATAAAAATATAATCCAAAGAAATTAACATATATTCTGCTTAATAACTAATATAGAAAAGATAATTCTATTATGATAAAAAAAAGATTTTGAAAATTTTTAAATAGAAATGAAATCAATTTAAAATGTTAAATCAGTATTTATTGTACCAATTTTAGATTAAAATTTGAAAGAAAAATAAATAAAGAATTAGAATAATTATTTAACCTTTAACCATTTAAAATGGAGAATGTAACTATTAATACAACTAATTAACAGAAATAATAGTGGTTTAAAATTCTATAAACATAAAAAAGGTTTGATAAAAAATAAAATCAACATTAGCAAAGTTAAAGTAAGCTTTTCTTTTTTATTGGTACTGTTAAATCTGATAAAATAGGATTTGCTTAAGGATTTTATTTTTAGTATTTTTCTTCTAATTCTTTTTTTCTAAGCCACATTTTAACTACATAATTAATTGCACATTCTATATTTCTATTCTCAAGAGCAGACGATTCAAAGAATTCAAGTCCTTGGGTTCTGGCCAATTCTTTTCCTTCATCAAAATCAACTTCTCTTTTATAATTTAAATCACTCTTATTTCCTATCAAAACTCTAATTATATCAGGTGGTGAATTCTGCTCAACTTCATTAATCCAATATTCAATTCTTTTAAATGATTCTCTATCAGTAATATCATAAACAAAAAAAATAGCATGGGCTCCTCTATAATAATTTCTACTTATTGTTCTAAATCTCTCTTAACCTGCTGTATCCCAAAATTATAATTTAACATTTTTTCCCATTTATTCAATAATTTTAGTTCTGAAGTCTATTCCTATAGTTGGAAGTAAATTTTATTAAAATTCTTAATCTGTATATCTCAAAAGAAGTGAACTCTTCCCAATTCCAGTATCACCTACTAATATGATTCTAAGTAAATAATCAAATTCAAAATATTATTCAGTCATCTTTTCTCTTATTGGTATTTTATTATTAAAATTACAATTTTTATGGAAACAAGTTTTGAGAGTATTTCTCCCAGAAATAAACAGTATATAAATTATTTTAAATAATAATTAATTTTTATTATTTTAAAATATATTCATAATAAAAGACAATTTAAATTGTCATTTAAGTTTATTTTAAGAATTTTAGTAATAAATTTAATAATTCTAAATCTTTATAAATTTCATTATATCTAATTTGAAACAAAATATGCACTTAAGTTTCTTTATCTTTAAAATTAGCTATTTTATCTTTTGGTTTAATTACTATCAAGATATTTTCTATCTTAAAAATAGTGATATAACAACTATTTAAGTCTATTATGATCAACAAACATTCCTGGAACAATTCCAATATTTAATACTATTATTATTATAATTTTAATTTATTTTCATTTCAACATTACTTATAGATTAATCCCTTTTTTTTTGTTTATTATTCTTCTATTTACAATATCAGATCTTGTCTAAATTATGTAAAATTTTCTTTCTTTCTTTAAGATTATCATGATCTTCTCTTTTATTTTATTCATCATCAATTCCATAATACTTCAATTCTTATGATTTTTATTACTATTCTCTTTTCTTCTATTATTTTTAATCTTCCATTTATT
This sequence comes from Paramecium sonneborni, assembly GCA_905182985.1. Lineage (NCBI taxonomy): Eukaryota > Ciliophora > Oligohymenophorea > Peniculida > Parameciidae > Paramecium > Paramecium sonneborni. The sequence goes on along the minus strand of CAJJDN010000100.1, from coordinate 253,582 downwards.
CCATTATATAATAATGAGTTTCTTTGTATCCTTTTTATCTGATTTTTTTCTGTCTTCCTTTCTTATTTTACTATATTTAGCAAATTTTATTTCTTTTTATTGTAATTAATTCAATTTCTTAATTTTATTAATAATCCTGCCTTTACATAACTTAGAGAAGTTTAATAAGCATATTGATGATTATCAAAAATTTCTAAATTCTTTTTTTTTCTATTTTACATAGCATTTTATGGCTCTTATCTATACAATATTTTAAAAAAAAGTTACCTGTATGTATAATTTAAGTTGATAATCTTCATAATTTAATAATAGCAGTTGTTTATCAGATTAAGAATTTAATTAATCTACTCCCAATCTTTTATTGGATCTAACAATATACTATCATTGGTATATTTATTAATTAAATAAATAATATATATATTGTATAAATTTAAGAGTAATAATTATTTAGAGAGAATATAAATGAATTATTCATTAATAAGTTTAAAAAATGAATTATAATCTCTCATTCTGAAGTCTTGAAATATTCACTAAAACTTGAATGTTTTCGTATTGACATGCTAAGTTCATAAGTTTAGATTTTAGATTCTAAGGTTCTGTATTCTTCGCAAACTTTTTAATGAGAATCAAAGAGCAAATTATATTATTCTCCAAATTCTAGTATTTTCATTTATTGTTCCTATACCAATTATTTGAGCTAATCATTTTCATAAGCTAATTTTTAACTCATAAGAGTTTAAGTTTTTAATTCACAATTTTCATTTAATAAGTTTAACATTCTCTTTTCCAATTATAAAATTTCAGGATAATTATTACTTAAACTCCTACATTAACTTTATTCCAATTTATTGATTTCTATTTATTTATAATAACATATCTACTTTATTCTAATTCATTGATGTAATCATATAAATGTGTACTATCATTTTTCTTTGCTATAGTATTTGATTGGTAATTTTTGAATTGATTATCATTTTTTTAAAAGGGACTACATTTAACTCCTGAGTTTGTTTAAACTTTGACCAATCTTTCAGGAGTTGTGAAATTACATTATGATGTTCTTACAGTATGAAAAGATTAACAAGGAGATCTGTAAGCTTTCATTACTATATATTAAAATTATTCAAATTCCAATTAAGCAACCGATTATTATAAAATAAACATAGATATATTATTGATAATTGTATTAAGAATTCAAGTAAAAATAACAAGAAACAATTAAATTTTAATATACAATGAATGTTAGGAGGAAGGAGAGGGGAATTTAAGACAGTAAAAAAAAGAAAGAGAATAAACAAAAATACATAACATCATTTAGGAGAAAATGAAGATGTAACGCCAAAAGAGACACATTATGTAAACATTTTATAAAAATTTAGTTATGAGTAATAAAAGATATTTTAACAAAATAACACAATGATGTTAAATCATCACTTCAATTAGTTTAGAGGATATTTGGTATTTTTAATGACTTTAGCAACAAGAGCCCAAGCATTTTAAAGAAACTCTTCAGTTTTAGCTATTTCTTCACCTAACTTTCTTAATTCTTCTCTCTTCTTTTGTTCTTCATAATTCTTCTTTCGGAACATTTATTTCCAAGAACAAGGTTTCTTTGTAATTGATTTAGATGCAGATGCAAGGCTCTTCTCTTCACTCATTATTATTATTTTTTTAACTAATTTAGACTGTAAGTTAGTTAGCTTTTTAAAACGGATATAGTAAAAACGATTTCTAATATAAAAATAGTTCTTTTATATTAAGATAAGATAATAAATAGATTTAAGGAGAAGAAGACAATAATTTATAGAATAAAGTCAGATCCATAATTAACTAGAAATATTGAATTTAAAATTAATTTTCCAGATGACTAATAAGTAATGAATTTGAACTATACTTTTTGATGATATTGTATATGTTGTATATATATATAAATATATATATTAAATTATTACTTGAGGCGATATGAAAAAGTTTAGAGAATTAAAAAAGACTGGAGATGGAACATTTGGAGTAGTAATAAAAGCTGAAGATATGTAAAATCATGATTTAGTGGCAATAAAAAAGATGAAATAGAAGTATTACAATTTTGAAGAATGTACAAACTTAAGAGAAGTAAAAGCTTTGATGAAACTTTAAAATCATCCAAATATTGTCAAGCTTAAAGAATGTAAGAATAGTTTGAAATTAGTATTTCTGGACAATGAAACTCTCTGTCTAGTCTTTGAGTTTGTAGAGAAAAGCATTTATTAAATGTACATACAATAAAAAGAGATGGTAACCAAATATAAGATGGAACTTAGGGTAAAACCATAGTTGAAGATTAAATAAAATCCCTTATTTACCAAGTAGCCAATGGACTTAGTTACATGCATAAACATGGCTATTTTCATAGAGATTTAAAACCTGAGAATCTTTTAGTATCTAATAATGGAGTTGTTAAGATTATTGATCTTGGATGTGCAAGAGAGATCAGATCTAGACCACCTTATACAGATTATATTGCTACAAGATGGTATAGAGTAAATTCTATAATTTAATTTATTTATAGGCTCCAGAGATCTTATTAAAATAAGCTAATTATAATAGTCCAGTAGATATATTTGCATTAGGTTGTATTATGGCTGAACTATTCTTAAATAGACCACTCTTTTAAGGTAATTCAGAATTAGAATAATTTAATAAGATTCTCTCTACTCTTGGGTATATTATATTTATTATCTTAGTACTTTTACTTAAAATGATTGGCCAGAAGGATGTAGACTTGTTTCTTAAATGGGATTAGCTTTAGCATAATTCTAACCACTTCAATTATAATAACTTATTCCTAATGCAAGTACTGAAGCATTGAATTTATTAACTTAAATGATTAGATGGGATCCTAATAAAAGAATTACAGCTACTCAAATGTTAACTCATCCTTTTTTCTATAATATTGAAAAAATTGCACCTTCTATTATATTTGAAGAATTACCTAAGTCTAATACTGAATTTAAATTGCCAGATATCGATAAAATATCTAAATCTTATAGTCAAAAAGAAGAACCCTAAAATTAATTTAAATATAAATAAACTCTATAATAATAATAATAACCATAAGAAGAAGATAGTAATGATCTAGATGATATTTTGGATTTTATTACTACTGAAAATAAACCACTCCCTTCAAAATAATCTTCTTAGTCTGCTAAAAATTTAGAATATGGTGAATATGTTCCCTCTATTTCTTTAAATAAATAACAACGGAATTTATAATCAAGTCAACTATAAGAATAATAAAAAAAAGACAATAATTCCATTTATGATTTCAGTCATTTATAAAGTTTCAAACCTGCAAAAATGCCAAATACAAATTCAAAATATTGATTAATGACTCTAAATTTTTTTTGCTTAAATTATTTAATGTTTCAATATAAGTTTATATCATTCATTTGTAGTTTTAAATTTTCTTTACATTCACTATTTCTCCTTCTTTCGAAAACATTATTAAAATCAGCTACTTATTTACTTCTTAAGATAATCTCACTTTTCGATATAATTAAAACCAATTGCAATCCATACAATAATCTACCAAATATAGAGAATGATTATGCTCCAACTCTTATTTATTCTACAATACTTATTTATTCTATAATTCTTATTTATTGTAAAATACTAGCGGTACTCCAAATATTCTCCCTGACTCAATCAAATATTCATTCGAATACTTTTTATAGATTTTTAATTCTTATTAATCAACATACTAATTATCAATTAATAATCTTGTTAATTATCCCAGTGACAATTCCTTAGTATATGTTTCAAAATTTATCAATTTCAAATACTCTTCCTAATAATTTCTCTTTTATTTATTCAATTTTACTATTTATAATTCTTACTCCAATAAACTTTTATCTATTTCAACTATTTAAGGCTTATCACTTTACTCACTATCCTTATTCAATATTTCATTATAAAAATCTTCATCTAATAAGATTTTTGTGTCTTCTGATTATTCTGTAATGAATTAATTAAAATTCCACATATCATCTTTACTAAAAATGAAAGAAAAATTAGCATAAAATTACATTTATTTAAAATATATATATATTTAGATATGATTTTCTGAGTATAAAAAAATTGTTAGATAAATAACATTTAGTAAGTAAAGTTATAATAATCAATTACTTAAAAAAAATTATTTTAAGTATCTCGAGACATTATGTTTCAAAATTGATACCTAAAAATCTTTATCTTACAATCTTTATTTCAGACTCATTTAGAATATAGTTTCATTTGTTAAGTAGTTTAATTTATCAATTATTTATGGGTTTATTTAGGATTTTTAATTAACATTTTCTATAAATTGTTTAATTTTACTATAATTCTATCCAAGATCACATACTATATTAGGTTTTGGAATTTCCTATTTTAATTCTTATTAAAAAGCTGAATTCTAATTACTTTTTCCCTCTTCAACTTTTATCATATTTTCTTATACAATTTATTACTCTTTTTTTTTAAGTTCCTTTAACTTTTTTTTTTCATTCTTACCTAGACTGATTCCATCCAATTTTAACTTCTATTAAATTAATTATAAACTCATATTGACTCCTCGAGCAATATTTCCTGGAGCTTTTTCATCAGTATTATTATCCTAAGATATTGTCTATTAAACATTGTAGCATCCAGTTTATAGTTCCTCCAATTAAGTTAATATTTCTTATTGTAATCTTCTTTTGAGTTATTTTTCTTCCTTTCTGCTGAGTTCTTTTTCTTCTGTATACATCTAAAATATTTTAATAAGTTTATATAAAATACTTTAGAATGTTTAATATTATTGTATTCATAGTTAGATCGGCCCAAAGGGTCTATAACAATTATTTTAAGGTGTGAATCTATTTCTACTCGCTCTCTTCTACTGGTCTTCTTTTCTCTTCGGCCTTCCAATTCATAAGTCTGTAAAATTGCTTTACATGTACAGGCCTTCGTTTTAAACATTTCAGCTACCTTTTAATTTGTAAAAATTAACTTACATTGCATAAGGGCAGTTTCTCTACTGTCAATGCATGAAGAATTTGAGACCTGGTTTCTTAAGAAATTTTTTGATAAGGTCTTTTTGGTTTACTTGCTTCAAATGTTGATTAAACAGACTAATACGGAAATTATTCAACGTGTTGTTCCATTGGATATGAGAAATATAATATACTAATTATTTAATGGGAATCTTTTTTTCTAAACCATATAAATATTTTTTTTTTCTAATTTAGATTTGATGATTGTTAATAAATTATAATGTTTTATGGATTTATTTAAGAATTTAAAAATATTTATTATTTTCCTTTGAATTTATAATAATATTCAATCAGATATCTTATTAGCAGAGACAAGGTCAAAGGAAAAGTATTAAAATTTTTTAAGAATATATTATTTTGAAATTGATTCAATTTTTTTTTTTTTCTTAACCTATTTGTTCAATTAGATAAACAAATAAATAAGGTAATGATATGCAAATTTTTAATTTAAAATACTCAAATAAGATAATAATTGAGAGATCAATAAAATTAGAAAATAAGTAGATAAATAAATAATATATGATATAATTTAAAAAATATATTTAAAAAAAGAGTTAAAAATTAAAATGTATAATCAATTAATCCTTCCTTTAATATAATTAGAAGCGCCCTCTAACTTTGTAGCAAGAATTGATTCAACTTATCTAATAATGCTGATTTCAGTAGTTCTTTGTTCAGTATCTCTGGCATATAAAGTTCTCCAATTGTCACATTAAGCTTCCTTCATTTTTTTTCCATTAGAAGCAGATTCTAATTCTCTTCCTGCATCATACTTTCTCTTTTTAGCAGCAGCCAATAAATGTTCAACTTAAACAATCTTTGTCTCAGCTTCAACCTTTGCAGATTAAATTGCTTCTCTCTATTCTTGGATTGAGTAAATTGAAGCTTCAAAGTTAAGTTATGATTAAATCTCTTATTCTCTATCATCAATCAAGGCTTATTCTAGTGAAGTTCTTAATTCACCAATTTTATCTTAAACACTTTATAATTTTTCTGTAGAAAATGTTGAAGCCAATTAAACAAGAGCAAGAATAGGATTATCTCCACCAACCTTTTCTAATTCAGCCAGTACAACTTCTGCATCAGCTTCTGGTTAGATGGCACTTAATTTAGCAGCAATTACATTAAGAGCTTCAACTACTTTTGGTGTTTAAATTTCTCTTTCTTCATAAGCAGCATGATCTTCAGCTCTTTAATCTCTTAATTATTCTTCTTATTAGTTGAGAATATTTAATTAAATTATTTGATTATCAATTTCTTATTATAATAGTTCAATTTCTGAAGTATGTTTATTAATATCCATTGTAGCTTCAGTAATTTCATTAGAAGCAAATTCTATTCTTCTATTGTAACCATAGATTTCAGCTTCACAATCAGCCTCTTAAGCAACATGAACTAATTCAGCATTTTATTATTAAAGAACTAGGTTTTCTCTTAAATCTTGAAGCATTTTAGCAATATCAGATAATGGTGATTGATTTCTCATTTAGATAGCAATAGTATCAAGAATCTATTTTCCTAAAGGATTATCTTCAAGATTTTCAAGTTAAGCAAATACTGCAGCATGAGGATTTGAAGCATGTTTAATCACAACTGCTTATGTGAATAAAATCAAAGCTAAACAAATTAAAAACTTCATTTTTATTAGTGATAATCAAGGAATGTCATTTTAACTCTTCAAAGGAATCTGTTAGTTTACTGTTTAAATTTTATTAATTTATATTATGGAATAGCTCTTTGAAAATAAGAATAGTTCTATAACTTTTTTTTAAAAGTAAATGAATTTTAAACGGCCTTTATTTCGCAGTAATTATTTAATAAAATAAATAAATAAAGCTCTAGAAATAAATTTATGAAAAAGTGAGATATATCTGTTAATTAAATATAAATTATATGAAATAAAATATCAAAAGCAACACTCACAATCAAAGGGACATTTATCAGTATTACCACCTTTCCCAATTTTTAATTCATCAGTATTATATACTTTATAACCTTCTTCTGTATATTTAGGTTTACTTTATTATTATATATTGGTATGTTTAGTTTTTTTTGGTAATATTTTATTATTTTGAACTGGTTGAGTATTTTATGATTTAACAATTTTTTAATCTTGATTGGTTGATTTATTTTAGGATTATTCAGATTTATTCTTCTTAATATTATTTTGTTTTTAAATAGATTTGAAAATATCATTAATATCTTTATTGGTGATTGTTTGTTATTCTTTATTTTTGCCCATAAAATAATTAAAATATAAATTAATATTAAAAAATAAGGATGAATATTATGTATTATATTATTATACAATTGATATGTTAAGCTCATCATTCTGCTTAGGCAGCTCCCTTTTAAACGGAGAAATATTTAACTTTGATGTCTTATTCTTCTTGAACAGCAGCATTAGTAGCATCGTTTAAGGCAGAAGAGACTTTATTGAAGGCAGCTCTGGAAGCTTTTTTAAGTGCTTTATTCTAAGAAAGATATATAAATAAAAGAATACCTTCTTGATCTTCTTAGTTCCTTTGGTATTGGCTTTGATAGCAGCAATAGCAGCAGCTCTTTATTTTCTAGCATATGGATTCAATCTATCCATAGCTTTAGTATTTCTTAATGGATTCTTCTTTTAAACTTCATGAAGAACAGTGGTTGTTTTAGCTGGTTATACCTTTTCTTAGACTTAATTAGAATTGATGATTCTAGCTAAATCTGGATTAGTAAGAAGTGGTCTTAATAATTAATATCCATCTTTAAGAACTGAAGCATATCTATATGTTCCGAATAATTTATCAAGATGAGCAAAAGCACTTTAAGTCCAAATAACAAATCTTCCTAATTAACCTCCTGGGGCAAGTTAAAGAAGATTTAATCTTGTAACATTGACTACTTCAACTCCTGGAACATCTAATTAATATATAAATATAAGAAATTACTTCTGAATGCTTTCAATAATTTAGCATTCTCATTGAAGTAAACAACAAGTGGTCCCTTTCTAACTCTATATTTCTTTCCTCTTTATTTACTAATTCCAGCTCTAACAACTTTTGTTGAAACAACTTTTTAAACATCTTCAAAAGCACCAAATCTTTTTAAGAAATTAAGAGCATCAGTTGTCTTTTCATATGATTCAATTTTATCTTCAACAACAAGTGGAATTTATGGGACTTAACTGATTCTATGTCCTCTAGCTAATACTAATGGAACAATTCCTGTAGCAGCAACAGCTGAAGCAGCTGCATGTCTCTTTTATTTGATATTGACTCTTCTATGCCATCTTCTCCATACTTTAATTGGTAAACTCATTCTTCCCTTTCTACATTAATTACCAAATGCTGCTTAACCAGATCTATGTGTTCCTGATCCAGATACTCTTGGAATACGAGCTACTGCTCTACCTGTACCCCAAGACTCAGCACTATGTTACATACCAGCTTATGGATTTACAGCATGAGCTATAATAAACATATAACATTATTCAAATACCTTATCTTCTATTCTTAGCAATATTAGTATGAACAAATGACACTATATCTGGTCTAATTGGTGTTTAGAATACAGCTGGAAGTGGGATATGTTTAGCTGTGACTTTTGTTGAGTCATCTGCTGAAAATACTGATACTAAAGGAACAGATGTCATTTCCTAAGATATTTTTTTAAATAAAAAATTTTGTTTTTTAAATTCTTGCCATTAATTAATATATGATAAAAAATACTATATATATTTATCATTATTATCTTAACTCATTTATCTTAAACATATATATATACCTCTATACTTTTATCTCTCACATTTATTTCATCTTTTTTACTCTCCTATCTTATCCATATTTTCATTATTTTTTATCAATCATATCCAATTTTAATCAAAAACATCTATTTATTTATACTAATCTTATTAGGCTATTAATTCTTAATTTAATATAACAATTATATTTATAATAATTTCAATAATAAAAATTCTTACACTTTTTATTTATTTTTTTTCATTTATTAAAAATGGATATAATTAATCATTATATTGGCTACATGGCCCTGTAAGAAGTTTAAAATACTCTTTCTCCATCTTCTTCAAAATGATGAGTTCTTAAATCCTTCTATAATTGTGGATCCAATTTATTTGGTGGACCTTATTTAGTACCATATTATGAATTATGAGTATTATAAGTGCCTAATTAACTTCCATAAACAAAATGTTATCTTCTTAAATCTTTTAGTTATTCTTCACTTAATGTATTAGGATGTGGAGTTATTTGACTTGTTTTTTATGGATATTCAACAGGATCATTTCCAAATTCAAAATGATGTTATCTTAAATCTCTTATTTAAGTTTTATCTAATTTAAACTATTCAACTTTCTCTGGAATTTAATAACTTAAATATTATATTATTATTACTTTCTATTATTTTCAGTATTATAATCTACTTATTCATCTCCAAACTTTACTGCTGTAATTCTTGGATCTTTTGCAAATTCTGGTTTCTAAGTATTTGGATTTGCATAATTAGTAGCATAACTTGTTTAATAATATCTATCATTCAAGAATCCATGAGTTCCTATTGTCAAAGAACAATTTGGTAAACTTGGTTATGATACAGCAATAGCTGTTTTTTAAAACATTGATTATTTTGTTGTTTAAGGCATATCTGATTTTTAATAAGCAAAATCAAAATGTGCTGTTCTTAAATCCAATAAAACATCTTTATTGACTTTTATAACCTCCTTATTCTATAATCCTTAAAAAGCATCTTTATTTTATGAACTTTTAACAGTAGGATCCTCACCCAATACTAAATGAGACTCTTTCAAAAACTTTTCCAAATTTCCTTTCTCATTAGTCTTGGGATTCTATTAACCATCATGATATCTACTATAATGAGTTGTATAATCCATTTAATTCTAAAATGAACTAATAATCATACATTTCCTATATTGATATTTGTCTTACGAATATCTGGAGCATGATATTCCTCTTTTTCAACTTTATATTCTTTATTTGTATCTTAATATGTTGTTGTAAAATATGTTTTCAAATCTCCAAAATCATGATGATGTTTACGAATATTTACTTATTACTTCTTTTGAATATCCAAAGGCTAATTCTTATATTACTAATATTCAGTCTCACTTGGAACACTGTGAAATCCCAACTTAAAATGATGATTACGTAAATCTTTCTAAGTTTCTTCAGACAGTTGTGCTTTCTATGATTCTTTTGGATTAAATGATAATTTTGCAATAGATTAATAATTAACATTGTCTTCTCCTAATTCAAAATGAGCTTTTCGAGGATTTGCAATATATGCTTCAAAATTCTTAGCTTCTTCAGTTGCTGGTAATACTTTATCCGGTTTTTTTGCAGTATAATCATCAAGATAATTTGTGCTACCACAAGCTAACAACAAATGTTATTCACTATACATTTATCAAAACCAACTGAAAAATGAGCCATGCGAAAATCATTCATTTATTTCTTTATGTCGCTACTCATTAATATTAAATTAGACTATTATTATTATTATATATTAAATTTATATATATTTTTTCTTTCTCATACGTCTCATTAAGTTTACCCAACAAGTGGTTCAGCAGTTTAAGGCACTTCATCTACCGATACTTATTGTTATTATTCTTCACTTTAGGTTTCACTTTATTAAATTTAAGGAGTTTCAGATTATTAAACTTATTATTATTCTTATTCTTATGATTAAGCTTCAACTTCAACTTACTATTCTACTTATTATTCTTAAACTTATTCTTATACTTATTCAGTTTATTAAACTTATTCTTCTTATTAAACTTATTCTTCTTATTGAACTTATTCAGTTTATTAAACTTATTCAGTTTATTAAACTTATTCTTCTTATTAAACTTATTCTTCTTATTGAACCTATTCAGTTTATTAAACTTATTCTTATTATTATTATTATTCTTAATCAAGATTTGGTTATTAATCTGTTTCAATTTATGGTGCATCAAATTATTCTTATGTTTCTTAGATCAATTATGGTTATGGTCCAGTTATATCATCAGCTTATGAATAAGTTATAAGAATATACTTGATGCATTATCAGATCCAGCTAATGAAGTTGATGGTTTAGCAATGAAAACATCTTTTTAAGTATCAGCCATAACAAGTGGCTCAGTTAAACATTTTTCACTTGTTAAGAAAGCAACTTATTCATTTTTAGTAGAGTCTAGTGTTGTGAATTATTATCTAAATTATTAAAAATGATATTACCCAATAGGAACATAAATAGAGAATACAGGTATTTAGAAACTCATAGCATCCTCAGCTTTGCATACTTTTCCTGATGTGCCTTTGAAATCGCATGCAGAGTAAAGTACAACACAATCTCCAGTGGCTGGTAAATCTTTTTCATATTAAGCTGCCAAAAAGACTTAAGATTGATCAGCACCACTTAAAGATGATTAATTCTCATCTTCATAATTAAATCCAGATGGGTATTCTTTGGCAGGTTCAGAGTTTCTTGCTAATTCTTCTTCTGTAAACAATGGAGATTATTAGGCAAAGACTGTGAATTACATGTATGGTTTTTCTTCATCCTCCAATAATACAGTGGGTTCCTCTAAAAACTTGGCTGCTTTGATAGCAACTATGAGCAATAAAATATGAGATGCACGCATATTTATATATAATATTAAAAACGAATTACATAATTTGCAATTATTCAATTAGAGGCACTGACTTTTATTATAATAGGTACAATAATATACAAAAGTCCTGCCAAGATGATCAATCCAATGATAATCTTTAATTTCATATTTCTCCAATACATAATTTAGGCCTAAGTTAAATATGATAAATTGTACTAATTCATTAGCATTTTTTGCAAATGACTTAGCATTCTTGTTAAGATCTTCAGCTTTGATTGAAAGGACATCCAATTACTAACCATTATTAATCATTGATTTAATATTGTCTTCCATGACTATTTTAGTTTGATCTACCTAATTATAGAATAAGATCAAACATTTTATTGTGCTTAATATATTTTATCCAATGAAACTAAATCATTGTATTTCAATCCTAAATCTTTAAGTGGTTTTTTGATGTGTAATTTAAGACTGGCATCATCTCTAAATGAGTCATTTCCCAATTTAGAGAATTCAGTTTAAATTTCTTAGATAAGTGCATAAGCATGTCTTTCTGGATAGGTGGAGACTTATATAATGATTGATTGATATACTTCCTAAAATGAGATAGAATAGACCTTTATCATCAATTTTGCAGAACCAACTGCCATTTGCAGAATCGACTTTCTATCTTTCCTCAATTCTAAGTTGATTCCTCTTCAATTCTAAACATACTTTAGAGGATTCATTCTTAAATAATTCTTCACTTCCAGATTCAATAAGATAAGATGCAATCAATTTTTCAGTGTCCTGACGATAAATAACTAAGTATTTCAATGAATTAGGCATAATAATAAATTATATTATTAATATAACAATAGATATATTTTGATCATTTCTTTTATTACTCTAAACCCTATTTAATACGAGGCACTAATTCCTCTATAAATGTATTTAAATGAATAGTATACCTCTAACCTATCTGGCTTTTTCTCTGATTTATTACATATTTTTGCTTTTAGCATTGGCTCTGATTTTTTTGAACATAGGTGCATATTTAAATACATCAGGAATCACAACAAATCTAATTTGACTACCTCTCAAATAAACTTATTCTAATGACATAGGTCTTCCATCTCTCGTAACCATTTATACTTCATCCAATCTAACATTCATTGTATCCTATTATTATTATTTGATTATAATTAATAATTACTTCTGCTTCTGCCATATATCCTGTAAACATCTCACCCGTCTTAAGTTCAACTGTTACTATATGATGAACTGCTTCGTGCATTATTTTAAGAGGAACACCTAAAGACATTTTAATATAATTTTAAATATTCAATAGTATAAACATATATATAAAATAAATAAAAAAAGATTTTAAAGAAATGGATAATAAGAAATCATTATATGATAGATTTGGAGGTGATCAATAAGTGTCTGAATTGATTGATTAATTCTATTACAAAGTCTTGTTTGATAAATTGTTAAGGGACAAGTTCCTTAAAGCTGACATGAGTCGTGTTAGATATCAATAGAAAAGATTCTTCTCTTAAATGATGGGAGATAAAAATACTTAATATACTGGAAGGTATCTATCATCTAAGAAACATTTAGAGATCTGATTGAAGTTCATAAAGGTTTGAATATTACAAATTAGCAATTTGATAAATTTAAATATCATCTCAAAAGCATCGCTCAAGATATGGATGTAAGTGTAGCTGATTAGGAGGAAGTACTCGATTATGTTGAAAAACACAGAGAATTTATTGTGTTTAATAAAATAGCATGATACAACATTATAAAAGTATAAGTATAAGTATAAGTATAAATATAAATAAACCAATTAATAATTCTATTTTGTTATGCAATAATATATCTTCATTAATAATACTAGTGTCTATGTTTTGAAGGTTTTAATTATATTGAATTAAACTTCTATAATTTGTCTCTCAGATTATCACTTGTAAATTCCTTATCTACTTTATCCTCAATAAAACTACTCGACGGAATCTAATATTAAATACTAATAAACAATGATCCAATATACCTATGAGTAATATCAACAGAATTCTCTATTATCGTCGACAGAGATTTACCCTTTATAATATTCTTATGATATTTGGCTTCCTATTTAGTACCCATCTTAATAAACCAATGATGTTATAGAGCCTATTATGCAGACAACCTTTGTTCTGGATTAACAGTCAAAAGAGCTTTCAATAAATTTATTCCTGATGAAGACACCTTTCTACATAGTTGCTTCCTTCTTTACTCATAATTTATACTAAATTTAATAATCCACTACTGCCAATTCATTCTTTTATAAAATCTCTTCCTAACTTGATCCATTAAATGGGATCTTTCCATAATATAATACATAAAATAAACAACCTAAACTAAATAGGTCTGCTTTAGGAGTGTACAATTTTGTTTTAAAAATCTCAGGAGCTATAAATCCAGGAGTTCCACATTTCTTATAAGTACTCTCAGCTACATAAGTTTCAGAATAACAAAAATTAGTCAGTAATATTGAAGGTAATTAACTTTAAATCAGAATACTATCAAGTTTGATGTCTCTATGAAATACTCCTCTAGAATGTATATGAGCTATTGCTGTCAGCAAATTAAATATAATTTAGGCTACCATTCTCTCTTCCAAATTCTAAGAATTCTCTTTTATCCAACTCCTCATATCCAATCCTTAGTAGTGATTGTAAACTATATAAATATTTGTATCATCCTCATAAAGTTCATTAAAGAATATTATCAATGGACAACTACATTATTTATATATTACTTCAATTTCCGAAGACTACTAATTTCTTTGCATAAACATTATAACTAATAATTCGTTATAGTTGTCTTATTAATTATTTTTACTAACTTATAATTATTACTATGTATGCAATTATAGTAACATTAACCGAATAAAGGATCCTCAATTTTTGATTTATTAAGAACTTTAAATTTTTATTTAAATTTATCTAAAACGCAATATCTTTTGAATAATAAAAACCATTTTCTAAACTCATCAGCAGAGTCTATTAGATATATTTCCTATTAATCTCTTTATTGTATTGTTATGCCATATTTATAATTGGGTAGTGTTTAATCAAAAAATGAAAACTTTTTCAACCTGCACTTAGCCAATGAACAGTATAGAAATTGATTAGATGAGAGTCTTTTATATAATCTTTCAGGACATATCTCCAAGTAGACTGGTATAAATTTATCAAATTATTTCGTCATTACATTCCCTGGATAAAGCACAATTGAATTGTACCTTGCTATTATAAGGGAAGAGGAGGAGGTTGATTATCTTATTTCCACATGTTTGCTTCTTCATTTTAATCAAAAATAGTTCTCCTAAATTATAACATGTAAATATATAATATTTTTATATATTGTATATTGATGAATCTATCTCAGCCCTTCTTATTTTCTAAATTCTCGAACTTTACCCATGACGATCCAGATTCAATACTTTCTAACTATACAATGCAGATATTCAGACATATTTTACTTCATCTGCTATATCTTCCTCTGTATGTCCACTACGCAATACCGATGTCCAAAAATTTAACCATTCCTCTTCAGATATTGTACCACTATTATCAGTATCCACTGATTTAAACAATTCTTCTGTATTCAATTTCGCAAAATTACTCTTCCTTCATTAACATTGACATTTATATAAATACCAATATTTTATTGTTTCTGACTTCTCAATTGACTTTGATCCATCCACATCAAATCTTGCAAATAACTTTAACACTCGTTCTCTCATCTATGGAGATAACTAAACATTATCATTTTTTTATCTATACCTCCTTTCCTTATGTTGGACCCATTCCTTATATTTTTATAATTTTATTAATAAGTAACTAAGATTCTTGTTTAAACTTTCCATACCCTATTCAACTAAAACATCAAAAACTAATTCTAAATTAAACCATAAAGAGAAATCATAATATGCTAGATTTTCAATCATGATAACATTATCAAATATTAAACCATGATTAATAGTCATCTTAATCAAGGTTATTCTCACAATTTCCAATCACACTATCATTTATAGAAATACCTTAAAAAATTAAAGATAACAATCTAATCTATTTTCAAAATGTTTTTGAAGTAAGAAATATTCAAATAAAGTCACTATAGTATGAATCATAATTATTAGGCAAAAAGAATTATTTAATGATTACTCTAAAAAAAATTTAAAGGATCAATTCTTAAATGATATCTAAAAGTTTCAGTTATTATCTATTAAGTTTGAAAACATTTCTGCTATCTTCTTGCATTATAATATGAATTTGGAATTGATGTTACTTTAATCTTCAATATAACATTATATAAATCAGGATATATTTTTAGTAGTTTGTAAAAAAAATGGCTTTTAATCATCCCAAAAAACTTATCTCATCCTATACTTAATCTCCTAGTATAACTTAATTAAATTTAGAGTTTTCTTGATAGATAATTTAGAATTAAAATATTTTATTTTTTCTTAAAATTTACGAAGTTTGTAAACATAGTCATTTTATATTTTAGATTTATTTAATGATATCCTTCTTATAATTCTTAAAATTAAATTACAGTTTACAACACATACTTAAAATAAACTATATAATTAGGACCACTAAGATAGGTATTATTCATAATAATGTTGACTATCACATGGTTATGTCATTTATTTTGTTTTATCTTATTTTTTGTTCGAAGCAGCAAATTTTTCAGACATAACTATTTCATCATGATGTATGGTGGAAATATAAAAATAATATTGAAAATTGAAATATAAATATTTAACAGATTCATAAATATATGAAAAGTAGGATGAAGAGAATATTTAAAAAAAAAATATTATTTTATTAAATAACACTAGCTCGATTTTTTGATAATTAATCCTTAAAAGTAGAGAGCTACTTAGAAAGATAAAATTTCTTTAACTCATCTTATAAAAAAAAGAAATATCATCCTTGATTGATGAGTTAAAGTAACTAATATAATTATAGCAATAGAAATTTTATCTAAAACAGATAAAATTTGTAAGTTAGAATTCAAAAAGATATCAAAATCTTCAATTCAGCATGAGAAAATTTGATAATAACATTTAAACTTATTCTGATATGATTTGTCAATTTAGCATTAAATAAGTTTAATTTTCATGCTTTTTTTGAGGATGAAATCTAGAAAAAGTGCTAAAGATATTAGAAGAAAAAGAGACAAAGGAGTATAAATTAAAATACATTGTTTAAAATAAAATTTATTTTTAATTTTATGTAATTTAAATTACTCTTTATTATAAATTTCATAAAAATGAATTTCATTTAATTACTATTTTTTATTTCTAATTTTATTCGAGATTTTTATTAATAAATTATAAATAAAATTTAACGTATATATGAGTTAATTAGAACCATTTGAACATCATTATAGTAAATAATACTTAGAAGTATTTGGATGTTCTCATACAAATCGACATATTTATTCAGAAAAAATGATTTGCACAGATTGTGGCATTTTCTTAAATAATGTAAATATCATCCTTAAAGAATAGCCCAACACTAAAGTGTATAAAACATTGAAAATGAAATATAATGCATTTTTCAATCCAATAAAAGTATTATAAGGGATGATGGTAGATGGTTTACCAAATGGGCCAATCAAGTAACGATAAGAATTCATAGAATTCATTTTGTAAGTGTCAGAAAGATTAAATTTGTCTATCAATACATGTTTTTTAGCTATCAATTATATTGATTAATATTTCAATAAGGTTGCAGTAAATGAAAATCAAACATATTTATTTGTTTCTACAGCTCTTATGTTAGCTGCTAAAGCATAAGAACTTGATGAAAGAGTTCCTTTTATTAGTAAACTTAAAAGATATGCCTCTATGACTAATCATCCTGAAATTAGTCAATTCAGCACTTAGGATTTTAAATCTGCTGAGAGATCTTTGATCCAATAAATGGAATGGAAATTATAAAGAAATACATTATTAGATAGAATAGAAGCATTGTTATCATTTGGAGTGATTGATGATGATGATAGTTTAGGATAACAATAATAAAAAGAAAACAAAGATTCAACTCATCAATAACACATTAAACTGAGAGACTTATAAGAAAACTAGATATTATAATATGTTAAAGAAGTAGAAAGCAAATATGTTGAAGTAGCACTCTAAATCATTAGAGGTATTAAATATTAAATTCTTAATGTTAGATGAATAATTGTATTTCCAAACAGATCAGACTATATTAGCCTTATCTTGTGTTGCATATTTAAGAAAGAAGGCAGGTTTATTAAATATTTGGTCTTAACAATTATAAAGTTTGACTGGAGTTGGTGCATAAAAAATATCATCTTCAGTTTCTTAAATTATGACTCTTATTGCCAAAAGTAAAAGTTTCAAAACTATAACTAAATTGTAAGCCACTCCTTCAGATCTTTACTATTAATAAATCAGTACTCCTACTAATAACACTCTTACAACTGTCAGCTCTAATCATCTTATTAATAGATAATTTTAGTTTGAATAAAAGAGATAATCATTTGGAGATGCAATAATTCAAAAAGCCAAGATACCTCTTTTATAATCTAAATCAACAGCTCATTTAGGAGATCTTAGCAAATAACATCTATCGCATAATAATGTCACCTTTACTACTAGTAATAATTATACATTTTTAAATGAAAACACGACTACTTTAGCTCTTAACAATTATATTTCTTCTCATAATATTCATCCTAATCATAATGGAGGAGAACTTGATAAGAAATACGAATAAGTTCATAAAGTTGGAGGTAGCCTTTTTAGATAATTCCAATGAATTATTTTATTTACTATTATTTATTCATCATATTATTTTTATTCTTTATTCTGAAATAATTTTTACTTGTTATTCATTAATATTTTGTATTAATAAAATTTCTATTATCAGACACAATGAATGAATTAATTAATTGAGTACCTTTATTAATATAAAAAAAATAATTATTTTTTTCAAAATAATAAAATTCATTATTTTTTATTAAATATTCATTTAAGCTAAATAATATGTCTATGTTTCTATAAATAGATTTGAAAAAAAATTATAAAAACTATAATTTTTATGAATTTATTTGAAAAGATTTATTTCTAAATGTAAGATTTAAAATTCATAAATAAACCTTTTTTATTTAATATATTCATTTTAGAATAAATTCTTAATAAGTAATGTTTAATTAAAATTTTATGCCGGTTTAATTTATTCATAAAGAATATGAGAATGTAGTAAGGTTAATAAAAATGAAAAAAAAAAAGTTTATTATGTTGAATTATATTATAATTATTTATAAATAAATTATTTACTTAAATTTTCTATTTTCTTAATTATTTTTATTTGTGATGCTGCGATTAAGTTTAGGCTTGATGCGAAGAAACGTATTTCGATATCCTATGCCATTTATGCATTTCTCATCAGATAAAGAACCTCCTAAAGGTATTTTTGCTTAAGAGAGCCTGTAGGGTTTTAAAAATTTTAGAGGAAATCGAAATTTTAACAGGAACAACCAAAAGAGGAAAAAAAGGATTAGAAAGCAGAATAGGATGAGAAAAAGGAATAGAATGAAGGGGAAATAAAGAAAGAGTAAGAGAATGATAAATAGGAATTGAAAGGTATTGAGTAAAATAATTAAATTTAGACGAAAAACCTTAGAAAAAGAAGTACTAGTTTACATATGATCCAAAGTCTTTTAATTTGTAAGATGAAAATAAGAAGGAAAAAAAAGAAGATTAATAAGATTAATAAGAGAAATAGGAGTAATAATAGTAAGAGAAATTTGATGATGAGAAAGAAGAATAATAAAAAGAAGAACAAGAAAAACAATAGTAATAATAAAAGAAATCTCTATTATAAGATATAAATTTTGAAAAGGTGTTTGAATACTTAAATAATCCTAAGAATAGAAACTATATTTATATGTTTTTTGGAGTAAGTGGTTTAGCTGCATTATATTAATATACAAATTAGGAAGAGGAAATAAGTTACACAGAGTTTTTAAAAAACTATTTAGAGATAGGTTAAGTGAATTCAATAACAATATATAGGAATGAAACAATGAAATTGAATGAAGCATCTATAATGACACAAAGAGGGACATCTAAGAGATTGATTATAATGAATGTAGATAATTTTTTAGAGAATTTGGAAAGATTTTAGAGTGAAAAAGGATTGAGTTAAGAATAATTTATTCCGGTGAATTTTGAGACATAATTAGATAAAGGTAAATTAATGGATAGAGTATTAAATGTATTATATTTTGGTGTAACAGTGACATTTGTACTAGTATTGTTTAAGTCACTAAAAGGTAGTATGGGTAATATAAATAAAGGAAGTGGAGGTGGTGGAGGAAATGATGTATTTGGATTTGGTAAATCAAATGTAAAATAATTTGGATTTGAATAAAATGTGAAAGTAAAGTTTAAAGATGTGGCTGGTTTAGATGAAGCAAAATTGGAAATAAAAGAATTTGTAGATTTTTTAAAGAAACCTCGTAAATATAAAGAAATGGGAGCAAAATTACCAAGAGGAGCATTATTAGCAGGACCACCAGGAACAGGTAAGACAATGGTTGCAAAGGCATGTGCAGGAGAAGCAGGTGTTCCATTCTTTTTTGTAAGTGGTTCAGATTTTGTAGAAATGTTTGTAGGAGTAGGTGCTAGTAGAGTTAGAGATTTATTTAAATAAGCAAAAGCAAAATCTCCAAGTATAATATTTATTGATGAAATTGATGCTGTTGGTAGAAAAAGAGATGCTAAGATTGGAGGTAACGATGAAAGAGATAACACATTAAATTAATTATTAGTAGAAATGGATGGATTTGGAACTGATACAAATGTAATAGTATTGGCAGCTACAAATAGAAAAGAATTATTAGATCCAGCACTAACAAGACCTGGAAGATTTGATAGATCAGTAGATATTACATTACCAGATATAGAAGGTAGAAAATAAATATTTATGGTTCATTTGGCACCATTAAAATTAGATCCATCTAAAACTATGGTGGAGTATGCAAAAAGATTAGCAACTTTAACTCCAGGTTTTAGTGGAGCTGAAATTGCTAATCTATGTAATGAAGCTGCTATTATGGCTGCTAGAGCTAATAAAATTTATGTAGATTCTAATGATTTTGAAATGGCTTCAGAAAGAGTTATGGCTGGTTTAGAAAAGAAAAGAATAATAAGTGAAGAAGAAAGAAAAACTGTTGCATATCATGAATCTGGACATGCTGTAGTTAGTTGGTTTTTATAAGGTGGTCATCCTTTACTTAAAATTACTATCATTCCTAGAAGTAAAGGTTCTTTAGGATATGCATAATATTTACCTAATGAATCAAGTTTAGAATCAAAATAGGAATTATTAGATAGGATCTGTTGTATTTTAGGAGGTAGAATTTCAGAAGAGATCATTTTTGGATAAATTACCACAGGAGCTTATGATGATTTAAAGAAAGCCTATGATGTAGCTCATAGCATAGTAACCAAATTTGGTATGAGTGAAAATATTGGATATATTGGATTCTAAGAGGGTGAGTTTTAGAAACCTTATAGTGATAACACTAATAAATAAATAGATGATGAAATTAAGAAAATTATAGAGGAATAGACAGTGAGAACACGTACATTGTTAATAGAAAAGAAAGATTTTGTTGATAAGTAAAACTAATTTATTAATACTTTTAGATTGGCAACAAGTTTATTGGAGAAGGAAACTTTAGATTTATAGAAAATTATTGAAGTTTTAGGAGAAAGACCATTCCCTCCCAGATCTAATTATAAGGCGTATTTAGAAATAAAAAAGGAAGACTCTTAGTAGGCTTCAGAATGAATTATATATTTTATGTATTTCTTAATAGAATTTATCAGATTTTGAACACAGCACGGGTATGTTATAATTATAATTATATAATTTTTGGGGATTTAAAACAGAAGTATCTTTTAAATAAATCATCATTAAAGCACATCAAGTCAAAGGTAAGATAAATTTATTATATAAAATAACCATAAAAAGCATATGATACGATAATTGAAGTAGAGAAAGTAAATAAGAAAGTCTAAGAATTCAGATGATATTACTGAGCCTCACTCAAAACTATTACTGGAACGTTTCCCATATACAATAAAAGATCTTCAATTTAGGGAAGTTCCGACATTAAATGTTACCTAAGAGTTCTTTAAGGATCCTTTTAAGACTATAGATGATCTTTATTCAAAAGGGTATGAGAAATTCGGGATAGTGAAATTGGTGTTGCCAAGTGAGTCAATAGTTCCAGAGAAGAAGTTCTATAGTGATTTAGAAACGAAGTTAAAGGGTAAGAGAGTGGAGACAAGGGTGTAGACCTTAAACTTTCAATAAGAAGGGGAGGTATTTACGTTTTTTCAGTTTAGATATTTGGTTCAAATACAATAGGATTCACCTTATAAGAGTATATGAGTTATGCGAACAAGTTTGAATGTAGTCATAAGTTATAAGGATTAAGAGAGGTTTCAAATCAAATCAGATAGAATGAGATAGAATTCTGGTCAATAGTTGACTATCCAAATAGGTATAATGATGTGGAAGTTGAGTATGCAGCTGATTTATTGGCTACTAAATATGCCACAGGTTTCTAGGAAGGTTAGTTAGGCAATCTAAGTTCCATAAACAAGAATAGCAATTCTATTTTTTAGGTTCTCCAAGAGAAAAGTGAGATGAGTGGAATTTCAGTACCTTGGCTTTACTTGGGAATGAAGTATGCAAACTTCTGTTGGCATAAAGAAGACTTAAATTTAAATTCTTTAAACTACATGCATGCAGGAGCTCCAAAAACATGGTATGAATATTTAATTTAACTTTAGGTATGCAATACCACCATGTCATAGCGAAAAGTTTTTACAATACTTCAATAAGAAATATGAGAAACAAAGAACACAGAATCCTCGTCTTTTATATGACATAGTATGTTAAATTTCACCTGTCGAATTGAGTCAACAATAAATTTCAATCTTTAGAACAGAACAGCATCCTGGTGAACTTATTATCACTTTAGGTGCTGCCTATCATGCAGGATTCTCACATGGTTAATTATTAAATATAAATTATAAGGACTCAATTGTAGTGAGGCTGTCAATGTAGCTCCTACTTAATGGCTTGATGAATTTGATAGAGCATCCACTGAATATCGTATGGATGGAAATCTTAAAAAAGTAATCTATTTTATATATTCTACTTAGATTAGCTTTCCCTTAGAATGGTTGTTAACGAAAGTTGTTCTTATGGCAGATCGGGTCAAATTTACTTAATCATCATGGATCAAAGTATTTTTATACATTATTACTTCTTTTTAGTTATTTGACAAATTTAAAATCATGATTCATTCTGAAATTGCGAATAGAAACAGCATTCTAGCTCTATATGAATAAGTAAAGACTGTAGAGTTTGCCAACAAATTAGAAAAATATGATCGAAATGTATGCAAAATTTGTTCCAATTATATGTTCTTTAGTTATATATTCTGTGGAAAGTACATATCTTTTTATATCAATATCATAGATGCTTAAAAAAGGGATGCATTGCTCATCAAAGTGTTTGTGCTTGTTCTAATCCTAAAATTTCCCTCTATATTCGATACAATAGTGAGGAATTATAAACTATGCTTACAACTTTAGAATCTAAGGCAAATTCAACAACGGGGTTGTGATTACCAAAAATACTTATATAATTTAAAGAAATTTATTCATTTAAAACTAAACTTATTAGTTAAATTTCATTTCATCACACTTACATTATATGTTATAATGAGGCTTCAACATTCATTATAATTATCATTCCACTAAATTTTTTCATTTTATTTCAACTTCTTTCTTATTTAAATTTAAATCAATATCTTTAAGTTCTACTTTTAATATATATTATCTTACCTATCTATGACTTCAACTCTACCTTTATGGCTCATTTAATATTAAATACCATTTTCTTCTTTCATTATGTTCTATCCAACATACAATTTATTTTATACAATAATTATATATTTTATATTATTAATTATTTTTATGGATGCTTTTCTAGCACATAATCATGTCTTCATACTTACTGTTTCAGCTTTGAATATTTTATTATGTCTTATGCCTCCATATAATTAAAATATAGCAAAACAATCCCATTTTATTGATGATAATGATGATAGTGTTTAAGAAAGCACTGGTAAAGTTTAAAGATAAAATCATAAATTCTAAACAGAAGAAGAAGAGGATGAACATAAATTTAATTAGCATAAAAGTGATCAAGTTGAGGAATCATTAGAGAAAGATGATCTCTTCTTTAAAATATATGATGATCTTAAAAAATGATTAAATACTCATTTTCATAACAGATATTATTTTAATTTCTATTAAATCAAATATTCCGAAAATATTGTTGATCTGCTGAGTAAGTCAATTTATATGAGTATTAATAATTTGTGTATAAATTTAATTTAGTTGATCTTAATAGATAATTGAAAACAAACTAATAAAATTAAAATAAATTTGATTCAAACAATAGTAAGTATTACTTATTAATAGTTCATTCTAAAAATCAACAACATAAATCTTCTTGCTTCTTTTTCTCTTATTATTATTGTTATTATCGAGTTTATAATCTCATATTTGATGTTTTCCTAACTACAGCTTTAGAATTATGAATTTCACGATTCAAGATATTTTTAGTAATATGAGTGAATGCTGCTTCAACATTGATAGATGATTTGGCACTTGTTTCATAGAAAGGGAATTGATATTATCTAGCTAAAGAATAGAAATAGAAATTACAAAGTTCTAAACCCTCTTCATATGAAACTTCTCTTCTTTCTGTTATATCAGCCTTATTTCCAACTAACATTCTGTTTACTGATTCAGATGCATACCTGTTAATTGTTATATAGAATACTTATCAATTTCAGCTATCCAAGTTTTGACATTTTCGAAAGACTCTCTGTCAGTAATATCATAAACGATAATAATACCTTGAGCACCTCTATAATAACTACAAGTTATAGTTCTAAATCTATCTTAACCTGCAGTGTCCCACTAAGTAATAAGATTATGTATATAACAATCTGTAATTTAACATTATGTTCACCAATAGTAACAGTTTTAGTTTTAAAATCGACTCCAATTGTATTATAGAAATTATTTGTGAATTGATTCTCCTTAAAAGAATTAATAATAATAATGAAATACAGAATATCGCATAAGCATACATGATTTGCCGACTCCAGAATTTCCTATTAATAATACTTTGAAAAGGAAATGACTAAGAATTTAGAGAAGATGATTACTAATCAGAGTTAGAGTTCATGTTTATTTCAAAAAAAATTTATTTATTACTGTTAATAATTAAATAAATTAGAACTATAAAATATGTTAAAGAATAGATGGAATATAGTTTAGAATTAGAATAGAGAAGAAAATGAATAAATTTATGGAAGATAAAAATTTACAATACAAATGTATAAATGAATCATAAATCATCTCTTTTATCATCACTTACAGTTTCCCATTAAGCATCATCTGTATTAACCTTTTCCCATTTGGTTCCATCTTAATCAACAGGAGGTTCAGATGAAGTTTCAGGTTCATCTTCTATTTCAACTTCAAAATCTTTGATTGGTGCATCTCTATCAATACCTAAAGCTGAATTAAATAATTTATAGAATCTACTAGCAAACTTTTCAGGATTTGGAATAGAATAACCTAAATTAATAAATAATTATTTATACCAGAATTAACTAAAGCAGCTTCATAAAGAACTCTAGCCATTTCTTCAGTTTCTTAATCAGGATCATCTTTAACTCTTTATAGTAATTCTTAAATAGCTTGATGATTTGGATTAATTTCAACAATCTTCTTACCAAATTGTTAGGAATTTCCACCCTTACTAGAATAAGCTTAGGCTTTAGATATTCTTTCCATATTTGCAGAATATCCAGATTCTGAAGAAACAACTATAATGGGATCTTCAATCAATCTTTAAGAAATAACAACTGAATCGACATTTTCTGATAATAACTTTCTCCACCAATCAGTTAAAGGTTAGAATACTTTTTTTAAAGCTTTTAATTTCTTTCTTTATTCATCATTATCTTCAGGTTATTTGAAATCTCCTTTGCCAACATTAACTAATTTCTTCTATTTATATTCATTTAAATGTTAGAATGTGAATTCATCAACAGGATCATCTAACAATAAAACTTCATATCCTTTTTTAATTAAGCCTTAAATAATTGGAGATGCCAATAATTGTTCTTTATTTTCACCAGCCAAATAATAAATAGAATCTTATCCTGGTTTAGCTCTTTCAATATAATCATCAAATGAGGTCAAATCAGTTGAATTCTTACTTGAATACCATCTAAAATAATATATTAGGTATAATAATATTTAATATATGGAAGATGATAATTTAGAAATAAGTTAAATCAGACGACTGTTTATATAGATCATTTAATAAATAGAAATGAATCTATTTATTATCCATATTAATGTTGTCATCATACTAAACATATTTCATAAGTGAGTTAATATAATGATACCTTGTTAATTCAGCTAATTTTTATCTATTAGAAGAATCTTCAATAACTCCTAATTTGATATTCTTTCCATATTCTTTCCAAAATTCATTATATTCATCAATCTTCTTTTTTCTTTTCTCATCTTTTAATCTCTATTATTCCTCTGGAGTAGTTTCAGCCATATTATCATCTTCTTCTCCTTCCTCTGTTTCTTCTTCATCTTCATCATCATAAGAAGCAGAATCTTAAAACAATTCTAAAATCTTCTTAACAATCTTTCTTGAAATAACTTTTAACATTTTAAGTTATTAAAGGGTTTCTCTATTTACATTTAAAGGTAACTCATCTGAATCAATAACTCCTTTGACAAAACTTAAATATCTTGGAAGAATATCTTCAAATTCTTCACTAATCAAAACTCTTCTAACATATAATTTCAAATTTGTTGTCTATTTACCATAATAATTATCAAACATATCACTTGGAGCTCTTTTTGGAATATAAATAAGAGATGTAAATTCAACTTCTCCTTCAGCTTTAAAATGTACCCAATTAAATGGATCTTCACCTGAATTCTTAGATAATACTTTATAGAATTTCTTATAATCATCATCTGAGATTTCTTCTTTTGGCCTTAACCAAATAGCTTTATTCTCATTTACTTATACCCATTCAGAAACCTTTTCTTTTATTGTTTTTGTTGCTTTCTTTTTTGTATCTGCATCATCATCATCATCTTTAACTTTAACTTCATCATCATCATTATTCTCTTATTGATCTTATTATTCGCCTTCTTCTTCTACTTATTTTGATACTTCTCTTGTTACCTTTAAATAAATTGGGAAATTTATAAATTCAGAATATTTCTTTATCAATTCTCTAATTGTACTTTCCTCTGCAAATTCAACTGCATCTTATTTCAAATGAATAGTCACTTAAGTACCTCTACCTAATGTATTTCCTCTTGGATCTTTTGATACTGCAAATGAATGTGCTGCTTATGACTCCCAAATATATTAATCATCATCATCACCATTTTTTGATGCTACTGTCACCTTTTATCCTGCCAAAAAACATGAATAAAAACCAACACCAAATTAACCTATTAAATTTACATTTCCTCCTTTTATTGCCTCTATAAATTAAGTTGTCCCTGATTTTGCTATTGTACCCAAATTTGATATCAAATCATTCTTTGTCATACCTATACCACTATCTGTCACTGATACTGTTTTCTCTTCTGTATTTATTTCTATCCTTATTGCTAATTCTGTCTTCTCTCCCAATATCTCAGGATTCTTAACACTTAAAAAACGAATTTTATCAAGAGCATCTGCTGCATTTGATATTAATTCTCTAAGAAAGATTTCCTTTTATGTATAAAGAGAATTTATCAATATATCCATCAATCTACCTGTTTCAGCTTAAAATTCATGAGTTTCTTAAGATTCTTCTAATAACTTTCTTTGTTCTTCAGTCAAATCCTATGTCATCACTTACACTCCTGAAAGCATAAACAGTAACAACAAGGCAAATGCCTTCTATTTACTATTCATTAAAAATATTTATTTTTTCTATCCACCATTCCTTAAATAATATATATCCAAAAACACGTGTTATCATATTTTCCAAAAATAAATTAAAATAAACCCCATTTTAATATATAATATACAAAACTCAAACTTATAATTCATTTTATTAACAATAATCATTTTATCGTACCATACTTACCCTTATTTTTTTATCTTTTTTTAAAAGAATTCTTAAAAAATAAAATAAATTAATTTCATATATTATTCAATCTTAATTATTACATTACAAATTAAACAACATTCCAAACTAAATTCCCATTCAGCTTTTTGTCTTTTCTCATTCAAATAATATTTTTATAAAACTAAATAAACCATACTCAATATCTACTATAATTAGGTTTTTTATAACTATATATATTTTTAATAAACATATTCTTGAATTTATCTATTATTCAATCTGATTGCAAGAAATGTAATAATTGCAAAAAATAAAGCTATACCAATTAAATAGAAAATTAGCTTCATATCAAATTCCCTTCTATTTATCTAATTAACTTATTTATCATTTCTTCCTATCTCCTTTTGTTTTTCTTTATTCTTTTTATTTCTACTGTATTTTTACTATATTCTATATTTACTATCCTTAATCATTTTTTTTTTAAACTACCGCAGCAGTTTAGTTTTTCTAGGCTAAAGTTGATATGAACCGAACATGATAAATGAATACATATTGTCCAATCATTATTAAATGCTTTATTTTAATATATCAAGACTAAATACCATCATACACATATAGCTTTTCAATTTCAAAATCCATTAAATAAATGAATCGAATGAAGTTATTAAAAATAAAAGAGTTTCTTAGATCCCAAAGAAATTAATTTAATAATTATTTACTAATCTACTGACTAATTTCTTTCATTCTCTTGTTAATTATTTAAAAATTTTCTATCTAATTTGTTATTGTTGCAGTTGGAAAAAAGTTCCAAAATACTTAATGAATTTAGAGAATTATTGAATATTTCGATTTTCTATTTATTTATTTATTATATAAGGGATCTCAATGAAATTTCTGAATAAGTTTTAGATAATCAACAAAATTTTATAATGAAATGAAAATAAAAAAAACGACTCATCCATTCAGCATCACATTTAAAATTTAAAAATAATATTTAATTATATTTTTTTAAGAGAAATATTAAAGATATATTTTATTAATTACTATTTATACTATGTAAAATGAAAAAAAATAATCGAATATGAATAATTTTACTATTTGCTTTATAATGTTCAAAATAATTAATAAAAAAATATTACACTAGATTTTCGAATGATAAAAGAATTTTTATGACTCTTTGGAAATGGTTTTTTCATCAAAGAGTTATGGAAAGAAAAAAATGCATAATTTGATAGAATAAATTTACAAAATATCTTTCGATTGCATATGAATACCTGTAAATCATGGAAATTTAGAATAAAGAACTTTATTTACTTTAAATAAAGGATATTAATTTAATTATTATTTGGATAATTCAACATGTTTTAAAGTGTTATGAATAAACTTAAGGCATTTTGGTTATTCAGAAATTTATCTCCATAGATCTATATATTCTTATATAATTGCATTGATACCATTTAAATTAGGTTTTTGGGAAAATTTATTATCTATTGTTCAAAAGAAGTATTTGTTAGTTTTGTATGGCTTCATTTAGATTTTCGAAAATGATTAAAAATTCTATAATGCCATTTTTTCAATAATAATAATAAAATTAATAAATTTAATTCATAAAATTTTATACATAATTTATCTAGCAATGTATTAAGCAAATCTATTTTTATGTCCTCTTATTTTATCTAAGACTCTGGAATAGATATTATAATTATTAATTAATTTAGAAACCTTAGTTATATTATGATGAGGGTAATAGTAGTCAAATTCCTCTACTTTATCAATATTTATTTCTTCCTTGAATATTTAAGTTTGATTTTCTTCTATATAATCTTAGAGATTGTTGCATATAGAATTTGGTATAAGTAAACTTCTACGACTCACTGATCCCATCCTTCTATTCTTCAACAAGATTATTTATTCTTGCTAATTTAAAAAAGGTTATAACACCATAGTCTAATCAGGATATGAAGCTTCATCTTCATCACTTCTTTATATTCCTAATCTTATGAGAAGTTTACTATCAATAGTAGCAAGAGATTTATTCTAATCCAGAATTTAATCTAAAGCACATTCTTTAATTAATTAAGAACTAAATCTTTTCTTCTTTTTTTATCTCATATATTGTTGTCTCTAATGATCAATACTACTATTGTATATTGAAATCACTTTATTCTTGTTTTTTCTTAAAAAAACTAAAGGACAATGCTTGAATTAGTGATGACTAGAACATGCTTCACAAATTATCTAATTGTTATTATCCCCAAATTAAGTTTAATCTAAAATTAATTTATACTTTTCATATTATCTATTATCTTTCTATAAAATATTTAAGAAATCAGTTTTATTTATATATGCTACTTATACAAATGTATCAGCCACCATATCAAATTACATATATTCTTAAAAAAAGAATTCTCTCTCACAAACAAGTTTACTACTTATATATTTTTTAATTGTCCTATCTAATAATACTGATTTTATTCTTCCTGATAATACAATATATAATTTATCGGGGTGATCATCTTTCTTTATAATAAATTCTTCAGGAGCATAAGTTCTTTCATGAACACAAAAACATAGTTTTTTTATTATTTCATCTGATAACTTTGAACCTAATAATTTTGAATTCTTAAAATAACTATAATACATTGCTATTTAAACTTCTTATTTTAAATTTGGATTCAACTATCCCATCAATTCATCTAAATCTAATTCCTCTTCCTATTTAAATTACAAATAATATTCAATATATTTTCGAACTCTAAATTGTAATTGAGTATTTAATCCTCTTTATTTTATATGGTTGCTAACAAGTCTAAGTTTAGAATTGTTTATATTTTATTATTCAGCTAATTTATAGAATATACTTTAAATCATTCCTAAAGCATATCCAAATGTACCTACTACTAAAAATGTTAGAAAAGTGACTAAAATTTTTTCAGGAGTTGTTACAGGTACTATATCTCCATATCCAACAGTCATTGATGTTATTGTTACCCAATACAATGAAGTAAAGTATTTTACATATGCCTCTGATTCAAATATTCCTTATTAATGTAGCCAAGTATGTGAATATCCATAATCAACTTCAAGAATTGCAAAATAATGAAATAAACATGCACAAAAATGAGAAATTAGTAAAAGAGAATAAATCAAACAAAATAAAGAATATATAACTGCTGTTTTTTCTTTGAAATTCGAAATCTCCTCTATTACTATCATTGTTCTTCTTACTTTAGTCATTCTTATCAACATTAAATAATTTGCAAATTAGTACCCACACCATTAAAATATAAAGGGTAACACAACTGTAAGATCAACAATAAATTCTCCCTTTACATAATGCCAAAATATGTCCTTTTTTGATGTATGCAATATTCCTCTAGCATAATAACCTTTAAAAAAATTCAAAACTAATTCAACCAAAAAAATGCAACTCGGAAGTGTACTAAATAATAAGTATGCATTTCCTATCTCTTCTTTGTTTAAATCAAAGGATAACTATAAGGGAACATACAGAATATTCACAATAGTCACAAACATTAAGATGACATCCCAAATAAATAAAAATTTGTCAGCAGGTAATAAAACAGTTTGATTACTTTTAAGAAATGACCATATTCTCCACCAAATTGCATTTGTTTATTTCCCTTCATACTTCATTTAACCAATCTATTTCTTATCAAAATCTTTTATACCTTTGTAGGCATTTTTTCTAACAATCGACTATACAGATAATATTAAAATGAGCTCGTTTTATCCCTTATTAGATGAAAAATATCCTTGTTCAAAATCTTAAATCTATAAGAAGTTGAAAAATGCTTCATATTTGTAATAAATATTGCTATATTTTGAATTATCTTTAAAGGCTTCGTTTTCCATACACTACTTATTTTATAATTTTACTCACTGTTCTCAAACTCTTAAATTACTTTTTCTACATTATTCATAGCCTCTATCTCTATCCTCCTATCTTCTTAATGTCTTGCTTATCTTATGGCAAACTATAACAAGAATTTAGGATTGCTCATTTTATGATTTAGATTTATAAATTGCTTATAAAATATTAAACCTTTCCTATCATGGTTTATTTCTTAGAAAATTAACTGAAGCTTGCTATAATACAACGGTTTTCATAAGTCTGATCAACATTTGAAACTGAGAAATTTTGTATTCAATTGTTATCTTACTGATATCTTAAGATTTTTTGGACTTCAAAAAAGATATAGATTCTTATAGTAATTATACTTCTTAAGCTAAAGAAACTAATCATAATATAAAAAGAAATTAAACGAATTGATTGTCAATGTATTTCAGTTAATAAATTTATTATAATTATTAAGGTATAAAAGTGGATTGAAGTTAATTATAGTATTTTTATATTTGAAGAAATAGATATTTAATTTTTTTAAAATTGTGGTATTATGAGAAGATATGAATAATTGGTGTGATAAAATCATAAATCATTAAGATTGTTTAATTATTAATGAATATCAATATCGCTTATTTGAACAACATTATAAATAATTCATTAATTTTATGGAAGAAGAATAATAAATCTTGAAATATGGAGACAATATTATACTTAGATGTATGGTAGATAATAAGATATACTATTTACTTGCTAGGAATGAATAATACCTAATGGAAACAAAGCTTTAATTAGGTAATTCTTGTACATTTAATATGTATAATTTTCCTCAGCATATGGTATTTAAAGTGTTTCCTAAACTGATGTATGAAGCCTAAAAAAATTACAATTCAAATAAGTCTTTTGGAGCTTCTTTTAATGTGTAGAAGTAATTACTATACACAAGAATGGAGACTGAAAAAAAATATAATCAAAATCTGTTGAAATAAACAAAGGGGCAAAAAATAATGTATGGAGATACAATAATGTTATATTAACCATTAAGTTAAGTATTTTTGTTGAGAGCAGAAAATAATAATTCAAATTCAAATATCGGAACAATTTTGAGTTCTTTAATGTATTTTACAGTATAACCTGATCCTTTGGCTTTAGACATAAAATATGGCAGTCCAGTTCATTCATTTGATCAATTTCTATTAGTTCAAAGTGATACAATCTTGAAATTTGATACTTTATAAGAAATTTACCGCTTACCTGAGATAATAAAATCTAATAATCTTGATCATAATAATGAGTTTTTAACTATCCCAGCAATAATTGAAAATTAATACTAATTCAAATTTTACAAAGCCTAATACAAACAATTTACTACAGATTCAAAAGAATCTATAAGCCATAACACACTATAAGCTATAGTTTTGAAATAAGAAAAAGATAATAGCCATTTATTTTATGGTTAATATGTAAGAATAGTACATATGTAATAAAAAATAAAAAAAGAAGGATAAGAATCAAGAAGCAGATCAATAAAAGTAGATGATCAACAAGAAAGTTAAATAAATAAAGGATATTTAACATCATCTATAAATGCAGTGGGATGTTATCCTTCAGTTTATTTATAAATTAATGATATATAGAATTCAGATCTAATTGAAAAGGCAGCATCTATTTTCTAAATTTTACCAGAAAATGATCAAAAATATTCTGATGAAATTTAATTTACTGTAGGTAATAAACCAAATTTAGTTGGTTATACAGCTTTCTTACTTAGACATATGTTAACAGGAGAGTTTTTAAGAGTTAATCCACTTGATAATAAACTATAATTATCTAAAGAAATAATCAATAAGTATCGAAAACTTAATACTACATCTTAAAAAAAATTGGATGCTTCCAAATAAACTGAATCAAAATCAACAACTATAAAAAATTTACCAGGAATAAAATTATATAGAAATCTAATCATGCAATAAAATAATAATAATTAAAATTAAAATACTTTAACATAATAAGATGAACGTATTTTAACTTAATACTAATAGACTTAAGGAAATTAAGAAGAAGTTGAATAAGATTCTTGTTTATTAGATCATTAATTATTATTTTTAACTAAGTTAGGCAATAATCCTATCTTTTATAAAGATTAGTTACCTTTTACAAATGATACAACATTTAATATTGTAACTAAGGATGGGAAATATCCTATTGAAGTTGACAATTAAGAAGAAGGTGGCTATTAAGTTACATTAATAACAAGGTTGGGCAAGTTTAATGAATATGGTGAAGAAAATTTAGAATAAACATTATATAAATAATTACATGATGAATGGGTAACATTAATCCCTGATTTAGATTTTTATATAAAAAAGAATAAATAATAATTAAAATCAGAAGAACTAGAGATTATTTAGTTTATAGAGAGTGAAATGAAAAGATAAGCTAAAAATAAAGTTGACATGCGACATTACAAATCAGATGATGAAACCTTTAAACCTACTTTTATTAATTTAAATCCTCTTAATACTAAGTATTTGGATGTGATGGCAAGTGAGGACTTTTAAGGTTCAAATTTCAAATTTGAAGTTGTAGATTAAAGTGAAATTGAAGAATTAAGTGAAGTCTTAGATTTAATGTTCCCATTAATTGTTTTAGCTAAAAATTCTATTTAATTATCAACTTTAAAATTCAAATTCAACAATCATAAATTTAAAGATTCTAAAGAATCTAAAAATCTCACATTTTAATTTCTAAAATAATAAGCTTAAACTATTTAAAATATTAATCAGGCAGCTAAATCCCTCATCAAAATTATGTTATGGTTGACAGACAATTAAGATGGTTAAGTTTAGGAAAATTTAAATTCTGATCCTTTAGTTAGACGATAATGTATTGCAAGAGAAATTGGTTGTATTGATTATGTGAATAAAATTATTTATGAGTTGAATATCAATGAGTTATTATATGAGAATTAAGATATGGTGATATAAGATGAGGATATGTTTCAATAAAATATCAATCAATTAATCCATGCTCTTTCATCATTTTTATAATTAGTATGTAAAAATTAAAATGATAATTCTATATATATAGTATAGTGGTATTGTCTCTACAAACATATATTACTAAGAGGATAGGTAAATAATTTAATGAGATTAGACATTTTAATTACTTAATTATTTAAATAATCTGATGTAATGGTTTCATTTGAATTTGAAGTCTCTCAATTATCAAAGGAAACCAAATTTACAAATTATAATAATCATGCATTTAATTTATTAATTGCTTTTTGTCTATTTACAGAATTTAGAAAAAAAGAAGGAATTGAAGGAATTATAGAACATATTTTTAAAGAAAATAAGGATTCAATTTTCTCTTAATTAATTTTTGATGGCAATATTCAATTTATTCTCCGAGAAAGAGCTCTAGATATTTAAAAAACATTAAGATAATCTATAGATTCTAATATGTTAGCTCAAAGCCCAATTATGATTGATGGATTGAATTTTCCAAATATAAAAGCATTACATGATTATATTATATCTTGTGTAAGATTGGCATCGGAAATTTCTAAATCATCACCAGCTTAGACCTTAAAATAAATTAAAAAATTATTTCCCTTCTACATTGTAGCTTAAATAATATAAGATCCTAGCATTTCATCTTTGACTAAATCATATTTCTTAGAATTATTTTAGAATTCTTATATAGCTAAACATTTAACACCTTTGCCAAGAGCACAATTTCCATAATATTTAAAAATGGTGGTTAAAAAGAATAAAGCTAAAGGAGGATTCCTCTAAATGTTTAAAAAAGAAGAATATGAAATTATTCTTTATGCTTTTGCACAAAAAAAGATTTCTGAAGTTTATCAAAAGGTAGGAAAAAAATATTTAGTTGAAAGTGACACTACTATTGACTTTTGGTTATATATGTCTGAATTCATCTCAAATTTTTGGAAAAATAAATCTATTTATGAAATTAAAGCTAATGATCATGTATATATCAAATAATTGATTTTAACATTTACAGAATTCTTAAAAAAAGGATTATTCATTGAATATCTAAGTGATGCTCATAATTTGTATAATATGTATCATAAATTCATAGAATTTCTTAAAAATTCTGTAGTTTCAGCTACACTTGAAGAGAAATATATAAAACATCAACTTTAAGGAAATTAAAAATCCAAAGAATAGAAACCATTAGAGGTAAAGGATTATTTGTTTGAAAGCACAATTACCTAAAGGGCAGTGTCTAGAACTACTTATGCTAAAAGTATGATTTGGTTAGATGAATTAATTGAAATTCTAATTCTTTTAGAATAATTTCAATAATCCAGAATGGCAGATTAATTTATTATGACAGATGACAATTAAACAATATTTGATGATTTACAATATTTGTAAAAATTTGCAAAAAATAAAAAATATGCTGAAGTTGTTTAAAGGTTGAGATAAGCCAAAAGAGCTAGTTATCATACTAGAGGACAACCATCTAAAAGTTAACTTGATGATAAAGATATGTTTACAACATAAGAATTGACAACAATTTTGAGAGAATGTACTTATGCTCGTAAAACAGTAATCTTAGAATATATTGGAGGAATAAAATAAACTGATATATCATTAGTTTATTTTTTAATTGAATTGCTTACTTTAAATTAAATAAGATTATCAGCTAAAGTTACTGAATTCTTGTGGCTTATTTATTCTACAAGAAGTAATTTTCTATAAACATTGAATTAAACCATTTTAATTGAAGCATTAGATGAAGGAGATTTATAATTTTAAATTAATTAAACCATATTTACAGATTTTTCAAACATATATTGGAAATTACATTTTGCAATAATTGATTTAAAATAATCATTAGAAAAAGATTCCAGTAAACATTATGAAACAATCAATGATGCTTTATCAGATATATTAGTTATATTTTATTCAGACTATGCAGCTAAATCAGATATGTAAATGTTTATGGAAATTAATTAATTGGAGAATGAAGAGAAACATTATTAAGCATAAGAAGAAAAAATGGTTAAGAGCAAGATTAAATAAGAAATAGCAATTATAGAGTAATTTGTATCAAAAGCAGAACTTGATTTAATTGATTTATCAGCATAAAATCCTATGAGAGATGAACAAGAAGAATAATTATAGTCTATAAAATCATTTACTATGGATTAGTAATAAAAATTTGTTTGGAAAATAAATAATTCATTATCAATTGATGTTTTGACAATATTTTATAGATAAAAATTATTAAGGTATTTAGGTTTTCATGAATTGATGTAAAAATTAATAGATAATTTAAAATAAGAAACTAGTACTCTATTTAGAGAAAAAGATGTTCTAGTTAGTAATGCAAATAAAAAAGGATGGGAAATCAAAAGTGATATCTTAGAAAAAAGCATATTATTTTTGATTTATTTTGTAATACGAAATGAAGAAAACTAAGAAATGATATTAAATTTAAGTAAGCATAAGGATTCTTTTTTACATGAAATGTGTAATGTCAAAAGAAAACATTTTTAAACTCTAATTTACATTTTATTTGCTGAATTATTTCGAGATAATTATAACATTTTATTTTCATTAGATAAATATAATGATGAGAATTCTATTCTAGCAAAATTGTTTTCTGTTTTTGGTAATAATTTTGCTAATAAAAATTATGAAGCAGCTATCTATTTTCTTTAATTTTTATAAATACTTTTGAAAGTAAAAGAAAGTGATGTTGTACAAAATAATTATGTTATCGTGTAATTATTTTAATCTACAAAATAACTTGCAACTTTTGCCAAAGACATTGGAAATCTTATACATACTATATATATTTTTAGATTGGAATCCTTTTTTACTGGTAGTCATACAACTGCTTTATAAACACCACATAATTAATAAAAACATACATAATTGAATGGAATTATTGAAATGCCAATAGAAATTCTGTTTATAACAGAATTACTTAGATTAATGAGAATTATTTGTTCCAAAAGATCAATATTGGTTAATGAATTTATTCACAAATTATTTCCAATTAATAAAGTTGCTGAAATGTTAAATCAATTAGATGAATGGTATCCATTAAAATCAGAGATTGTACTGTACTTTTAAAGTGTATTCTTAGATAATTTACAATTCTTAAATTTTGAAGAAAAACAAGAATTAGTTAAAACTATGACTGAAGTAATATTTAAATAAATGACAGTTAGTTTTATAGAAAATCAGAATCTTAAAAAAATGGGAAATGTAAAATTAGTGAATAGTATAGTATTTAATATATTTGGATTAAGAAATCAATATACAAGTTAAGAATATATTATGTCAATATCAGTTGAGAAAGCTAGTTTTATTTATATTATTTATGGAGTTTTGGAAGTAACCAAAGTCTTTGTTAAAAAGGTTTTTCCAAAATATTTTGATAGTGATGAACAAGAATATTTTGAAGATGTTGTTTAAAATGAAATAATTTCAATATAATAACCTATCTGTGAAATAATTGAAAAAGTTAGACAATTTAATTTAAGCGCTCCAAATGGAGGATCAAGTGAAAAAATCAAATTTTTGAATTATAATAGAAGAAGTGGATAAAAAACAACTAAATTATTGAATTTAACCCATAAATTATTATCTAATAATTAAGATGAATAAAACTAAGAACTTAGTTTTTTGGCACAAGAAGATGATGAAATCGATAAAGAAAATATTAAAAGGATAGTAGAGACCATAAATTTCTTTAAACAGTCAGATATTGCGTTTTAATTACTAAGAAATGATTTATAATAAGGAGATTAAATGATTTTAGATAAATGGATAAAGTCAATAAAATCATAAAGAACAAAATTAATTGATGAACATCTTGTTGCTTCAGAGAGAGAAAATGAAATTCAATAATTAGTAAATTTAATTATTACTTTAAAACGTGATGATACAACTAAATTTAAGAGAATGGTAACAGCTTTAATTTAAATGTTATCTGAAACCTCAATTTCACCATCCATTAAATTAAAATCTATTAATATAGTAAGGAAACTATCAAATTATAAAGAAGATTTTCAAATCACTAAATCTATATTAAAAGATTTAGGAGAACTTGGTTTCACGGATTTTCTTTGTGATTTAATTAAATAAGAAGTGGATTCTGAATAAAAGCTTGAATATATTAAAGCTTTTGTAGATTATATAGATGATTCATCTCGGGAAATTTAGAATTCTTTTTTATTGTATTTACAAAGAGATCTTTCAAATACTTTTATAATAAATTTATAAAATTTCATAACAGATATGTTTTAAGATGTAAAAATGGCAGAGATATCCAAAATTGAAAGAAAAAATAGAAATATTAATAAAATATTGAATAATAAAATAAATGGATGTATTTTGATTTTTGAAATGTTTCGTTTAGGTTGTGAGGATCATTTTATTTAAATGTAAAATTTTTTAAGAATTCAACCTAATAGTAAATAACCTATTAATTTTATAATGTTTACAGCTGAATTATTTGAGAAATATGTTTAAATAATGAATGAACAGAACGTAGCTCTTGGATAAAAATTACTTGATTTTTTAATTGAATGTGTTTAAGGTCCTTGTTTAGAAAATTAAACTGAACTATGTTAATCTACTAAAATTTTAGAGGTTCTTGAATAAATTATACTTTAATAAAGAGTTGATAAAGAGAAATTTTAAAGAAGAGATATAGTTTTTTCAAGTTTAAGAAGCAAAGTATTTTTACTTCAATTATCATTAATGGAAGGAAATGGTGATTAAGAAATAGCAAAGAAGATATCTTAATATTTTAATCCTTAAATTCTTTTTGAAAGAATATAATTAGTTTATTGGAAAATAATAAAAAAGATAAGAAATACATAGATTTAAATAAATTTAGAATTAAAAGTATTAGAGAGAGTTAAAACTGAAGCAGAAGAGCCAGTAAATTTACATGGAGTTATTTAGACAAAGGATACAAAAGAGACTTTACCAAATTAAAATTTATTCATGGAATTCTTCTCTAATAATTTTCATAATATTCGATCTTAATAACATTTAAAAGTTTAATAATAATCCTAAGTTAATTCAATTTAAGAAGAAGAGATGGAAGAAATGGTTGGTGAAACTTTTATGATGTATTTATTATTGAAAAAGCTCAGCAATTATATTCCATAGATTAAAAATTTTACAGATAGTGAAAGTAATCCTAAATTAAGAAGAGCTCTAAATTACTATAAAAATGAAACAGCTTCAATTGAAATAGTAAATATGAATGGAAAATTAGAGAAAATATATTTTTAAGTTCCAACTCTAATGAAATATCTAACAGAAGAGACAAAACATTAATTTATGGAAGAAGTTGAAAGAGATTCAATTAATGATAAAATAAATGGATTACTGGATAACATGGATAATTTTTATATGGAAATGGTACACTTTATGAAATTAAGAAAAATAGGAATTAGATTTAACAATAATTTTATCGTTTACTTAAGGAATATGTGTATGATTTTAGCTCTTTTATTGAATATTCTAATTACAATAGATGACACTGAAGAGAAACTTGCAAATCTAGCAAAAGCTATAGCTATAGTGAATTGTATTTTATATGGAGTAATAATTCTTACTTGGATTTTTATAAGAATGTAATTAGAGTATGATAGAATATACAAATAAGTTTCTGATCTAATATAATTAAATTATTTGAAAAAATCTAATCAAAATTAATCTTAATCAGTAAATTCAAAAACATATATTTATCCATTTCAAATAACTTTACTTCAAGCATTATTAATAATCAAAAGAATGCTATTTAGTAGTTATACTTTTTATTGGTTTTTATTGCTTATTGTAAATTTATTAGGTCTTTTGTATAATAAATTATTTTATGGATTCTTATTATTAGATATCATAGATCATTCATAAGTTTTAAGAAATGTAATTAAAAGTATATCACTTAATTATAAACAATTATTGATGACAGTTTTATTGGGAGTATTAATAATGTAAAAATAATAAAATTATATAGGTATTTATATTCGTTGATAGCATATTAAAGTACTGATTTTAAGGAATAATTAAAAGAAGGTAATAGTGCATCTGATGAATCTGATTCTTTAGATTCAACAGTTTGCTATTCTGCTTTTTAATGTCTTATATTTGTTATTCATTAAGGTTTGAGAGCAGGTGGAGGAATTGGAGATGTTTTAGTAGCTCCACCTACTCATTCAAACTTAAATTATTATTCATAAAGAGTTCTTTATGATGTAACATTTTTTATTCTCATCAATATCATTTGGTTGAATATTATCTTTGGTATTATCATTGATACTTTCGCTTAATTGAGGGATTAAAAAAATTAAAAAGGTAATATTAATATATATTTAAAGATTTCGATTCTTAAAATAGATGTTATATATGTGATTTAACTAGAACTGTTTTTGAAAAAGAAGGTATATCATTTGACAATCATGTTCACAAATATCATAATCCTTGGAATTATTTAGCTTATTTATTATATCTAAAGGTGAAATAGAAGACTGAACATACAGGCACAGAATCATATGTTTATAGCAAATTCTTATAAAATGATATTAGTTGGTTACCAATCTAAAAAGCATTAGATTTAGAATTAATCACAGAATAACAACCAAAATAGAATTTAGAAAATAATATTGAAGAACATAATTAAAAATCACTTCATTGAATCAAAAATTTATTTAGTTAACTAATTTGAATATCATTTATTTAGTTTTTTCATTGAACTGGACACTATTAAACTCTTCCTTTATATCTTTCATTCTCTAAACATTCAAAACAAATTGCAAAATCACATTCTGTACAATTTGCACCTCCAGGGTTCCTCATTTATGAAGAATTCTTTTCACATATTGTACAAATAAGTCCTTAAATCTTCTTTGTTATTTTGTGTCTTGCAGGACAAAGAACAGAATTCTCATGAGGATTCCTTGTTAATTCTGGTTCTTAACACTTTAAGCATACAAAGAAAACACATATAGGACAACAATATCTACAATTAACTTAAGTTTTCTAACACTTTAAACATTTCTTTGTTTTCTCTTCTCCTTAAGGATTCATCCAATACTTTATCATATGATCCTTACTGCATTATAATGATTTTGATTCTATTAGCTTACCTTATGTTATGAATGGTCCAGTGTATTATTATACTTCAAGAAGCTATTTACATTTCTATTCTGAAGATCTTAATAATTATGTCAGATCTGTGAACTATTTCTTTAAATCATTAGTTTCCTATCCTATTCCTTTGATCTATTCTTTAATAATCTGTAATTCATTATATTCCTTATTTTATTGATTTTTTAATTCTTTTATAGAATATTCTGATGTTTCTTTATATTCATAGAATTTTTCTGTAATTTTTTCCAATTTCTATTAAAATTCAAAAAAACAATTATGATTTTAATACTTATATAACTTTATTTCTTCTTTGCAAATATTACATTATTTTGTAATAAATTATTAACAAGTTTGTTCCTTAAAAATAGAAATTAAATTACATGGTATTTTTATTTTGATTAAGGTCCACTCCATCCACATATACAATTGACATTCTTAAATTAACATTCATTAATATGTTGAATTACCTCATTCATAAGTAATTCAACTTTGCATCCCTGATTTATACAAGAAAATTTTTATTTAGAGAGTTCTTCTCGAATTAATCTATGAGGCTATTTAGTCTTAAATTATTCTTTACATTCAGGACATCTGAATATAAAAATTTTATATTTACTCATTTTTTTTTCTCTTCCAAAATATTACGCATTCTTCACAGTAAAGTTATTCACAAGTTTAACATTCAATAGCATTTAAGGCCACATTTTTACAAATTTTGCATGATAAGTTTTGATTTATTTCTTTGATAGGTATAAAATATTATCTTTTTTCTTCCATCTAAAATAAGATTATTAAACTATATATTGTAAAATATGGGTCTATTTTATTCTATAATTTTAATACTAAGTACATAAGTATATTAACTTTTAGGGTAAGTGAGTAATTCTAAAAAATGATGATAGATTAGAGATGCTTATATTGAAATAAGATAAGGTAGAATGAAAAAGTTAAATTTTGAAGAATAAAATATGAAATTTTATAATTAATAATAAATAAGAATAATTTTGTAATGAGTTTGGATGAAGAGGATTCTTTCAAAGAGTTAATAAAAAAATAATAGTAGATAATAGATGAATAAGATTTTTAGTTACGTTTAAAAAATGAAGAGATTTTAATGTTGTGTGAATAGATTTAGGAATGTTAGAATAGATTAATAGAGACATAGGAATTGGTATTGTAAATGGGAATATAGGTAGAAGATGAAATAAAAATAAATAATGAGTAGGAAAAGTATAGAAAGTAATTTTTATCATTTCCAAAGAGATAAAATGGGAATAAAAAGTTTATAAGTATAATTTGAATGTTTTTTATTCATTTTAAATTTTAAGTTAAATTGTATATAAAATCCTTTAATTCTTAATAAAATGTCTAAATTGGATGATTTTTGGTTAAGAGACAGAATGCTTGATTTATTAGAAGAGTATGATAATATTACACATGATTATATAAAGGAATGTGCAATAAAGTCAAAAAATGTAGAAGAATTGAAAAAGAAATTGATTGATTCAGGTTTTCCAGCAGAAGATTAATTTTGTTAAGAATTGTTAAGTAGATTTGCAGGAATAAAAGCTCCAAAGTTATCAGAATATGAATAATGGGAGAAGGAATAATAGGAGAAGAAGTAAAAGGAATATGAATTGGTAGAAGATAATAAAAATAATATTTAAATTCATAATCCTAATGAAAATAAGGAGGAAGATAAGAAAGCTAAAGAAGAATTACATAAGAAATTATTAAAAAAAAAACCATAAGAGAAATAAGAGGAGGAATTATTAAAGAAGATTGAATTGGAGAAAGTAAAAGAGGAATCTAGGATGAAATATTTAAAGGAGAGAGAATAGAAGTAATTAA
Organism: Paramecium sonneborni; assembly: GCA_905182985.1. Lineage (NCBI taxonomy): Eukaryota > Ciliophora > Oligohymenophorea > Peniculida > Parameciidae > Paramecium > Paramecium sonneborni. The sequence goes on along the minus strand of CAJJDN010000100.1, from coordinate 209,761 downwards.
AGTTAAAATAGATGATTTAGAAAGATGATGAATAGATGTTTATAGAATAGGATTTAACAAGAAAAGAAAGAGAGGAAAGAGAACTGAATAGAACAATATTGAAAGCAGCAGAATCTTAGAAAGATAATGATATAGTTGTTGAATATTATAAATAACCAGAATTATATGAAGAAGATGGTAAAATTTTAAAAGATAAGAATGATGTATTGAAAAAGAAGGCTTAAGATATTAAGGCAGAAATACCAGAAGAAGAATAATGGTAATAACATATATCTACAAGAGCAAATTAACATGTAAGAACATGGGATGAGATAGAATAGAAGAAAATAAAGAAATATGAATTGCTTTATGAGAATGCGATAGATTTTGTATAATTAGAAGTAATAAAAGAATTAGGTAAGAAACAAATAAAAAAATAGAAGAAAATGAAAGAGAGAGAAAAGAAGAAGAAAAGAGAAAAAAAGAAAAAGAAACATCGTAGTAGCTCTAGTAGTAGTAGTAGTAGTAGTAGTTAAAGTGAAGAAGTTGTGAATAAACCATAATATCCTATGGAACCATAGAAACCATAAAAGAGTGCAATGCAAATAGTGAAAGAAGGATTACCAATTTATAAATTTAGGAATTAATTATTATAATTAATAAGAGATAATAAAGTAATAGTTATGGTAGGAGAGACAGGATCAGGTAAAACAACTTAATTAGCATAATATTTACATGAATTAGGATATACAAGAACAGGAAAGATTGGTTGTACTTAACCAAGAAGAGTAGCTGCTATGTCAGTTGCATCAAGAGTCGCATTAGAAATGGGTGTTAAATTAGGTCATGAAGTTGGATATTCTATTAGATTTGAAGATTGTTGTAATGAAAATACAATAATTAAATATATGACTGATGGTATGTTATTAAGAGAGTTTATGATTGATCCATTACTTACAAGTTATAGTGTATTAATTATTGATGAAGCACATGAAAGAACTTTACATACTGATATTTTATTAAGTTTAATTAAAGATATTAGTAGAGCTAGAGATGATTTAAAAGTTGTTATTTCATCAGCTACTCTAGATGCATAAAAATTTAGTTAATATTTTGATGATGCTCCTATTATTCAAATTCCTGGTAGAAGATATTAGGTTGATATCTATTACACATAATAACCTGAAGGTAATTATGTTGAAGCAGCTGTTGTTACTGTATTATAAATACATGTTACATAAGGAGTTGGTGATATTCTTGTATTCTTAACTGGATAAGATGAAATTGAAGATGCAGAAGAAATGCTTAAAACTAGAACTAAAGGATTTTCTAAAAAAATACCTGAATTAATTATCTGTCCTGTCTATGCTGCATTACCTAGTGAATAATAAGTTAAAATATTTGAACCTACTCCTAAAGGTTGTCGTAAAGTTGTCTTAGCTACAAATATTGCTGAAACTAGTATTACTATTGATAATATAATCTACGTTGTTGATTGTGGTTTTGTTAAATAAACCTCATTTAGTCCTTCTACTGGAATTGAGTCTTTATAAGTTGTACCTTGTTCTAAAGCTAATGCTAATCAAAGAGCAGGTAGAGCTGGCCGTATTGCTCCAGGAAAGTGTTTTAGACTTTACACAGCTTGGTCATATAATAATGAATTAGAAGAATCCCCTATACCAGAAATATAAAGAACTAATCTTGGTAATGTTGTCTTATTACTTAAAACTATGGGAATCAACAATCTTGTTAATTTTGATTATATGGATCCACCACCTCATGAAATGCTATTAAGGGCATTAGAATAACTCTATTCTCTAGGAGCTTTAAATAATGATGGGGAATTAACCAAATTAGGAAGAAGAATGGCGGAATTTCCATTAGATCCAATGCTATCCAAAATGCTTGTTACATCAGAACATTTTAAATGTGTTGAATAAATTATCACAATTTGTTCCATGCTCTCAGTTGGAAATACTATCTTTTATCGTCCTAAAGAAAAATAAGTACATGCTGACACAGCTAAAAAAAACTTTTACAGACCTGGAGGGGATCATATGACATTATTGAATGTTTACAATTAATGGAAGGATTGCAATTATAGTAAAGAATTCTGCTATGAGAGCTTCATTCAATTTAAAGCAATGAAGAGAGCTTAAGATATTAAAGAATAATTGAGTTCTTTATGTGAAAGAGTTGAAATAGATGTCAAAGATTAATCGCTTTCAATTTATGAAGATAGTAGCATTAATATTAGAAAATGTATTACTTCTGGATTCTTTTATAATTCGGCCAAAAAATAAAAGAGTGGTACATATAGAACATTAAAGAACAGTCATGAAATCCAAATTCATCCTTCTTCACTTGTGTTCCAAGAAAAACCAGAATGGGTAATATATCATGAATTAGTATAAACTTCTAAAGAGTATATGAGAAATGTATGTGAAATAAAACCTGAATGGCTGTATGAAATAGCACCTCATTATTTCTCAGAAGACTTTATTAAATCAAATTAAAAAACATTGCCTAAAACAAAAGTTGATTATAATAAATTCTGATAATTTTATGTTCATTTTTATTTCACCTTCTTATCTTTTTTATTTCTCTTCACTGGACCTTATGTATTCTATTATACAAATCTCAATCCTATAAAAATCAATTATTAAATTGACCTAAAAATAATATCACACTAAACAAGGAAACCAAACTAATAAAAATAATCATCTATGTTGAATTTTATAGTTTTGACAAATCTACTCCAAATAATTTATAACCCTATGGTTAATGTCTTCTTCTTGGATCTACTTCTTCATCATCATCGTCATCATAACCTTATTCTTATTTATATTTTTTTTATTATTCTTGCATATTTTTGTCAAATTACTATAATCATCATCATAGTATTAAATACCTCTATTTCTTTAGAAATCATCTTTTCTTAATCTGTTAAAGTGTAATCATCATCTAAATTCAAATCAGTCATCATAAAAACATCCTAAAAATCTTAATATTTAAAAGTTTATTGTCTCAACTAATTAAAAAGATCAGCCAATTGTTAGTATTAGATTTTTTGCATACATTACATTACTAATTAAGCTTATAATTTTTCATATGAATTTCTTTTATCTTATTCATTTGTAATCTATTTAAATAATTACAGTAATTCTTGACTTCGTTCCTAAAGATGGTATTTTGTTAAGATTATGCATCCATATTGTTATTATTAATAATAATTTTACTATGCTAATAATTAATACAATATTCTTACAATTTTATTAAGATTCTAAAGATTCTTGATCTTCTTCATTCAACTCATCTTCTTGAGCTCTAAATTAAACAATACTCAAAGTGATCAATAGTAATTTCCACATTAAAAAATTAATATGTGATATTAAATTTATACAAAATTCTGAATATAAGTTAATTATACATACGTATATCATAATAACTAATTTAATAATTCCTTTATTTCTTCCTTAACTCTCTTCCCAATTTATGGGCATTTTTCAATATGTCTTTATAAAAGAACTTATTATCTATTTTTTTCATTTATATTAATCTTTCAAGTTATGATAATAATTTCTAGCTATTCATTTGTTATTATTACTCATTAAATTATTTTAAAATCATCATTGTTTATTATCTACTATCCAATTTCTCTTATCTAATTTGTTATTCTGGATAATCTTATGACAAAGATGATTTATGTCTTACTTGTTTCTCTGGTTTATCTTAATTTTTCTTCATTTATTCATTTAGAACTTCTAACTCTTTTCAAATTATTTCTTCTTTTAATTTTACTCAATTATTTTACAATTATTATTTATATTATCATTTTCTTCTCTCTTTTTAAATCTACGAGAACTTCTTAACACTTATATAATATTTTTAAACTCACCTCTTTTTGTAGATGAAGAAGTTTAAAAATCCATTTTTACATTTTTAAATTTAATCTCCTTTTATAATTAACATACATTAACATAATAATTTCCAACAAAAATATCAGAATATTTTATTGATTCTTATATCTTTGTATTTGATATGTAATTATTATATTTTTTTAATAATTCTTTTTCCTAATGGTTTAATAATTCCATTTTTAGTTTTGATTGTTATTTAATTAAATTTATATAATTTAACATGTTATTGTTATAAATAATAATTTAATATACATTCATTTGAGTGATCTATTAAAAGTTGCTAGTTTCTCAACATTTTTGACCAGTTCAAGTTATTAAATGGGTGATATTTATTGAGTAAATTGATTAACAGTCTCTTCAACTTCAGATTGTATAAGTTTTAATTTTTTCATTTCTGTATTAAGTTTCAATAATAATCTAAGAATAATAATAAAAAATGAATTACTATTAAGATATCTTTCTATGATTTAATAATTTATCTATGATAGGAAGTACTTTATAAATTAAATTTTCATCTTCTAATTTAGTTAATTTCTTAACAATTTCAACATAGTTATTAAATTCTTCATCATCTAAAATAAATAATAAAAATACAATTTTTAACTTCATGATTTAAACTAATTAATTGTAATCCATAATTTCCTTTCAAGAAATTTCTTTGAATATTTTTAACTGCGTATTTAAGATAATCTCTTCTTTTAATTCCACATGTGCCATATCTCATCTATAATAAATAATAATTATTATTAATACCAAATATGAATCTAATAAAAGTTAAGCTTGATCTGATTGATTACATTATTTAATTTAATCAAATGCATTTGAATTACCAATAATCATACTATTTAGTATTGGATGAGATGATAATATTTATGTCAAATACTCAAATGACTATCTAGTTGTTTTTTTATATTCTTAAATTTTTTAATCCAAATCAGAAACCTAATTACTTTGAGTGTAATATTACTTTTTTCTCTAACAACTTCAAGTAAACCTTCTTTCTTAAACGTGAATTCTTAGCACTCTTTCTTAATCTCTTATTCCTTGACTCAGCACTTAATAGATCATTACCAGATCCCAATAATCCAGCTAAACCAAATTTTTATTCCTTCGATACTTCTTCTGATGAACTGTCTCCTTATAAATCTTCTTATAATTCTTCATCCAACAATTTCTCACCTTCAACACTTAGTAAAGATGTAATTTTTTTTATGTATGCATTCTTTACGTTACCCTTTATTTCCTATAATAATGGGGCTTATTCTTTTATACTAGCATTTGATTGAATCCTCTAAAGCGTTGATTTTGTTTTCTTAATCTTTTTACTTTCTTAAGTGATTTATTGATTTATAAACGGATTCTGAAGAACACTTTAAGTCAAAAAGCTTTGCAAATTAAGCATTCTCTATTATTCATGTAATTGTTAGAGAAGACGAGCATTTTATGCTAATAATTAATCCTATGTTAATGCTTGTTGAAGGAAAGGAATAGTTGATTAATTATTTAAGGTTTGTATAAATTAATCTAATTCTTCTGCTTGTTATTACATATATATATATATTTATTATTTATCTTAGACAGCTTCATTTTATTCTTTGATTACCTATCATTATTAATAATATTATTACATTTAATAACAAAATAATATGAACTATGAATTTAATGGCTTTTTAATTATTTGACAGATATATTTAGATAACTAATTTAAATCAGAAATCAATAATGAGATGAAATAACAAAAGAATACAAAAATTATTAAAAAACTATTAAAAGATATTTGTGCAAATGAGTAATATTATTATGTATAAATTGAATTAATAGAATAAAATAAGGTATGATTCACTTGAAACAAAAGAAGAAACTAAACACAATAAAAGATCAAAGTTTTTTATAGCGAATGTATGTAAGGATAGAGTACAAAAGGGAGATGACTAGCATTACAACTACGATAATCAAATAAGACGTGGGTACAAAGTTGAACTATGCCATCAATCTAACTGCTGCCTCATTAAAATATTAGTTTACTAAAACTGTAAGTTGTATTACTAGTCAAGTTGTATTGAGTATTGATATACAATCGTTCATAAATTGTGAATTCTGTAATCTCTTTTTCATCTAAAAACAATTACACATCCAACAAAAGAATATCAGTTTTAGAAAACACATATATACTTATTGGTGGATCCCAAGTTTATTCCATTCTAAATTTTGTTCCATTCTTAGATACATCTAATTCAATATAATCTGCCTATAGTATTATGGATGGAATTATTAACGCTAAAAAGAAAAATGCTATATGCTATTTTATTTTCAATATACACAAAAATATATGCAAGATTATTCGTCTTCGAAATATCTAAAAATACTCTTACAAACTCTCTACAAAAGGATCTTATTTTAGTTGTACTTTCTCATGTAAGAAGTACTTTTATTTGATTGGTTGAAATTCATTTGTCATTAACCCCTAATGTTCTTTCATTATTATTATAATTAAATTATATAAAATATGTCTAAACAACTAATTTATTATTTATTTAACTGTTCCATTAACGATATTCTATTCTACATTCTAATTTTATTCTAAAATCCTTTAAAATTTAATAATAGTCAGGGTTTTAATTCAAATTAAGTGTAAAATCAATTTTAGTTAGATATTTCTTTCAATGACCATTAAATCTATCATATAACAAAAATTAATATTAGATCAATCAATGAATAAAAATTTAAATTCAAATATTAATGATGATAAAGAAAGAACATATCTAAGATTACTTGCTTAAAAATAAAAATTACAAGATTTAGAATATATTATATATTTAGAATATAATAATTTTATGTTATTAATATTAGAGCAGTGAAAACTTTCCAATTTTAATTGAAAATGCCAAAATTAATCATATTTAAGTTTTTTTCTTTATTTTTTTATTAATCTAAGTGTTTTATTACTTTTGTTATTTCTTTTTAGGTTATCTTCTATTTTCACATTCTGTACATTAACAATGTGATGTACATTTTTTTCCTCTTATAAAACATTCACAATAACCTTTTACACATTTTGTTTTTTTACATTTACAACCCCATACTTATTTTGTATCAAATGAATCTAAATCATGATGAGAGGCTCTCTATTCTTTTAATTTAATTGATTCCACTGCCTTCAAAACATCATCCTCATGTTTACCATCATTATAACAATCATTACATTTACATTCACTCATACATTAACGTCTATTATGAAAACAAGAACAATATAATTATAAACAATGAGTTTTTGAACAATGACAAGGTTTTATTTCATCTTATTCTACAGGAGAATCATCAACATTATAATTTGTTTTATTTACTTTTCTTCTTGTTTAAACTTATTATTCCTTTTATGGATTGAATTATTCCTCTTTCAATTAAATATCCTATTATAATAAATCTTATAGACTTTATTCAATTTAATTTTCCTATTTCTTTAAAGGTGATAATTTAGTAGGACTTATTGATTCTATTGACATTGGCTTTTTGTAATAATTTTGGCCATCATCAATTGACATATGCGAACTATTCAAATCATTCTAATCAATACACAAATAGTGTTAGTCTAGGTACAGGAATATCTTCTATTTATTCAATTGATGACAATTAACTATTAGTTTATGCTTATATCAATTCTTATTTAATTTCTTCTCTTTCTTCATTATCCTTTGGTTAAAATTAATCATCATCTTATTCCAAATCATTAGAAGATTAAATATAAATACCATTTAAGTTATCTTTTTTACTCATACTTTAATTAAATTAAAAATAATATTTTTTTAACTATTAAACTTTATTGTAGAATATGTATTCAAATATTTTCATTTTATATTATATTTAAATCTCAACCCTACTTTTATTCTTATTTACATATTCTATTAATTTTCATTTTCCTAATCAAAAATATTTTAAATATTTTATAATAATCTAACGTAATTTTATTATTCTATTATTAATTAATAACAATCATTTTTAACTAAATTCATTTCTATTAAATTAATCAATCAATTATTTAAAAATTCTTCTGTATCATTTTTATTAAACTATATTTACTTACTATAATGATCATATGTAAACTATTTTAAATTTTGAAACTTTGATTATTTATTTGAAAAAGAGGAATGTCATCCAAGAAGTTTTCTTTAGATATGATTTATTTAAAAAAAAAACATTCTATATCAAATAGAAAAATGGCATGACTGATTGTATTTTTAATAAGAAAAAGTGTAATTAATTGAGAAAATAAATTCCCAAATAAAAAATAATTTTTATAATTTCAGGAAATGAATTTTGAATAATAAGAAAAAAAAATTAACTAGTGAGAGAATCATTAAAAAATGTAACAAAATTTTAAATTATTTTAAGTATTTACTTTTAAATGAGAGATGGAACGATTAAATAAAAAATTGAATGAATATGTTTTCCTATTTGTTAAGTTCGAAAAATTCAATTAACATAGTTTTAGACTATTTAATTTGATGGTATAGAAAATTTAAACAAATTTACTAAAGAATTAACAAATCTTGTCTTTGAAAGATTAAATTATGTGATATAAATTAGAAAATATTATAAAATACATAAGAGGATCTTTTTTTGAATTAATAATGATTTTAAAGTAGATTATTATTTATTTAATTGAATTAATATATGGAAATTAAACTTTATAGAAAACTTAAAATATTATTTAATTTAACTCAAAAATGTAATAATTGGAAACTCAATATTGCTATTATAGTAATTTCAATTTATTCGAAAGCACATCTCAATTATTAAAGAAAGATAAGTTTGTTAAATCATTATTACAAACTTTAGGTGAGGAATGGCGCATATATGCAGGGTAAGCAATTACTATAGAATTGGATGGATAAATACATCATTTGGCATGGTAATTTTGTTTTGAGAATTTATTATTTGCTTGGTTGGAAAATGAAGATTCACAATATTTAGAATTCTATGATAAATCAATTTAACGTATAAGTCCATACACTATAGGTATCAATAAATAAAATTTAAATTAGATGTTGTTTATTTTAGACCTGTAATTGATGGATTCTTCTATTCTGCTTAATAATTATGGCAAAAGATGAGATTAAGTAGGCCACCTTCATAGGAATCGATAAAATCTTTAGATTAAATAAAATAAGAGGAAATTAAACCAATGTCAAATATATTAAAACCTCTGGTGATTGTTAGTGAAAGGATTATAAATTATTTTAGAAAGGAAGAATAAGCTTAAGCTTAAAGAATTGAATATCCTCAATATTAATAGCCAAGTTGGAAATAAATCTCTAAACTTACAGAAGATTCTTTACCACTTGATTTAGTGGAGAATGCATACATATATGTGAGTTAATTCATATAAAAAACTTACAAAAATTGTCAAGTTGCTAAATCATTTATTGTTAATATAATTGAACTTAATCATGAAGTATTAAGTAAATTTTAGATTTAAAATTAATAAATTAAAATTAGAATCATGTAACCATCTAGTTTAATGTATGATAATTTATTATCAATTTGGACATTAGCAAATGCAGGAATTTAACCCTAATATTTTGATTTAATTGATAGGGCAAAATCTTTATTAGGAAATAACTGGAAAGATAATTTTAAATAGCCTATTGAAGTATTTTTTTAGATGATGGCAAAATTGTATGGAAATATTATTTTAAATCCATAAATAAAGTCAGAAGATTAATTAAATCATTTGTTATAAAACGTAAGAATTCAAATGGCTTAATTATGGGAATAGGAAATAGTTTAATCAACATTATAAAAATAATGAATAATATTATATTGTGTATAAAATGTGAAATATATTAATTTAATTTTTCAATGATTGATCCTTATTTAATGGAAAACAATGTTATTCCAAGACTAAGTATTAAACAAACTATTTGATTAGCATTTAACTTTAGAAGAGTTTGTTTTATTAATTCTAAATAATTGTAAATAATCTTATTATTAATTTAGATAATATGGTTTAATTAGGAGACATATTTTTAAAATTGACTTCAATTAATTAATCAATTCATATCAAAGTAATTAGATCATTACATAAAAAATCATTATGAATTATTAATTTAAGATCTTAAAGATGTAATATTAAAAATAATTAGAAATCTTAATTATGTGATAATGAAAATATTATTGAAGCCTTACAGAAAATTAAATTTATTTAATAAAGACTTTAAGATAATTATGTCATTTGATACAATTAAATAAAGAAATTATTGCCAATAAAATAAAGCAGCAAAATAGCAATATAAATGCGTAAATAACTTCAACAGTTTAGTGTTCAATTAAAATTGCTTAAATCTTTAGCTTAATAGTAGAATAATATTCTAAATATAACAGATGCTTAAAGAGTGGCAAATGCATTATTTAAAATTGATAGACTGCAAATCAAACAATTTTAATATTTCAAAAGTAATCAAGCATAAATAAAATAGGTTGAAGAAATATTATAGGTAAGTGTAACTAGAAAGTTTGAGGATTCACTCTAAATTAAGAGTGTTTCTGATTTAACATAATGTTTAGGAATATTTTATAGTCTTGGTAGATTATCTGAAATACTTGAATTGAAATGTAATTAAATAATAAAATAAATAAGTGAGCAATATAAGATATTATAAAATTCTAAATCCTTTTTACCAGACTATAGAAATCGAATAAAAAATGAATTAAATTAAATGATACTAATTTGGTTAATATATTAAGCAATCAATTAAAGTAATTTGATATCTATTTCAGCTGATCAATATCATTTAATAACTATAACAAGTAAAAGTATGAGTTTACTTACAACAATTTAGTTCACTTTTATCCAATCATTAAAGATATATATTATGACTAATTAATTATGTTCAGCGAATAGATTGTATAATTTTATATTGATTAATTTAGTTGATATTTCCATTATCCATTCTATTAAGTCTTAATTTAAATGAACTCTTAGAATAGATGATGTCTTCTTTAATTGTTTTAAAACCTTTACATTAAATGTAGTTTATATTACTCTTAAAAGAATAAATAAAAAATCTAGTTAGTGATGTATATGTATAAGAAAGAGGATAAACTTATATTGAAAAAGTATAGAATATATTTTATATTGAAGGCTTTAAATACTTTGACATCATTTATTGATTTTATTAAATTAGAATTGGAATAAATCAAAAATATGATGGACAATCATTTAAATTTATGACTTTAAAATTACTAAATGAATATAATTCTNATACAATTAAATAAAGAAATTATTGCCAATAAAATAAAGCAGCAAAATAGCAATATAAATGCGTAAATAACTTCAACAGTTTAGTGTTCAATTAAAATTGCTTAAATCTTTAGCTTAATAGTAGAATAATATTCTAAATATAACAGATGCTTAAAGAGTGGCAAATGCATTATTTAAAATTGATAGACTGCAAATCAAACAATTTTAATATTTCAAAAGTAATCAAGCATAAATAAAATAGGTTGAAGAAATATTATAGGTAAGTGTAACTAGAAAGTTTGAGGATTCACTCTAAATTAAGAGTGTTTCTGATTTAACATAATGTTTAGGAATATTTTATAGTCTTGGTAGATTATCTGAAATACTTGAATTGAAATGTAATTAAATAATAAAATAAATAAGTGAGCAATATAAGATATTATAAAATTCTAAATCCTTTTTACCAGACTATAGAAATCGAATAAAAAATGAATTAAATTAAATGATACTAATTTGGTTAATATATTAAGCAATCAATTAAAGTAATTTGATATCTATTTCAGCTGATCAATATCATTTAATAACTATAACAAGTAAAAGTATGAGTTTACTTACAACAATTTAGTTCACTTTTATCCAATCATTAAAGATATATATTATGACTAATTAATTATGTTCAGCGAATAGATTGTATAATTTTATATTGATTAATTTAGTTGATATTTCCATTATCCATTCTATTAAGTCTTAATTTAAATGAACTCTTAGAATAGATGATGTCTTCTTTAATTGTTTTAAAACCTTTACATTAAATGTAGTTTATATTACTCTTAAAAGAATAAATAAAAAATCTAGTTAGTGATGTATATGTATAAGAAAGAGGATAAACTTATATTGAAAAAGTATAGAATATATTTTATATTGAAGGCTTTAAATACTTTGACATCATTTATTGATTTTATTAAATTAGAATTGGAATAAATCAAAAATATGATGGACAATCATTTAAATTTATGACTTTAAAATTACTAAATGAATATAATTCTTTAGTTGAATCTTTTCAAGGAATGACTTACAATAATGAATGCATTCCTGTATTATCTCTATCAATGCCATACTTTTGAATATAATTACTTGATCATCCAATAAATCTTGAATTAGAATTTTCTGAATTATTTCTTAAAAAAGAAGGATTTAAATAAATTGATTTAAATTTACAAATCTTATTTGATTAATATATTTAAAGAAGGAAAATAATATAAGATTTGATTAATGCCTTATGAAAAAATTGATAATAATTTATAATACAAATTTAATAATTATTAATTAAAGAATGTTTAGGACTATTCAATCCTACTCCTTAGATGGTTAAGCAAAACTTTCCTTTTAACCCAAAATAAAATACAAAAATAATTGTTTTCTTAGATCTTTGGTAAAACATAAAAAATTAAGACCAAAAAGTCAAGAGCCAAATGATTCTAATTAGTAAATAATCGCATAAAAAATGGGTCCATCAAGAAGAAAAAGTTGTTATTGCAATTAATGTGGTTTGATTAGTAAAAAGTAATAAAGATATATGGATCTTTAATTAATTAAAAAACCATCTATGGTCAAAAAACCACATGCTCATAGTGATAGAAGAAGCACTTTAAATCTATAAAGTATAAGTAAACTTTTTATGCTAAATCAAGATAGAAGTGTATTTTATAGAAGAAATACTTTAAAAAAAGAAGAAAGAACTGATTTTGTTAAATCACCTATCGATGGTGCTGCAGAATCAAAAAATTCTGATTGGTATATACGTCAAATTGTAAAAAGAAAATCAAGAATTAATGTTTAAAAATTGGTAGATAATTCATTCTCTAAGAACTCGTAATAATAATCAAACAATAAATTATTTATTGATGATTTGATGAATGTTAAAAGTCAATAATCTATACATCTTCCTTATTTTATAAGTTATTTTTAATTATTATTATAAATAGATAGTCCTAAAGTTAGAATTCGAACAATTGGGGCTTTCGACTAAAATAACACTACTACATCACCAAAATAAAAAGAAATTCCTAAATTATCTCCTTATCTAAGTTTTCGATAACTAAATTTGAACCTCCTAGTTCCAATCAAATAAAAATCTGGTCTACCGATGACTAGAAAATTGAAAAAACAAATATTATCTTATACAAAAACTTGAAAATTAAATTGTATCTAATTACATAATTTTTATTTTGATTAATTATACTTTAAAAATAACTTTTATGATAAATTTTTTTTAATAATAATCTTTCAGAGGGTTTCTTTCAAGTCAAAATGGCAAATTTTTTTAATTCTTAATTTATTTAACCCTACAATTCTGATTATCAATAAAATAAGTTAATTTCTTAAATTCTTATTTGTTTTTGATAATCTTTATAATTTAATATTATTATATAAAGCAATATAAATCATTTAAATTGAGTTGACTTTTTCTTATTTATTAATTATTTTTGACTCACGAATATTATTCATTAATTTCATTCAATTATTTTAGTTTTTAATCAAATTTATGGCTTTTTTAAAAAATTTGTAATTCAAAAGAAGTATTTTCTACCTAATTTATGATAATCCAACTATTAATAACTTAATAGATATTTTGAAAATAATAAATATTAAATTGTTGTAGAAATAAGAATTATTGACACTTTTATTTAAAAATAATATAAACATTTATATCATATTTTTTCAGCAATAATTTAATCTAGCATGTCTTTGTGTGTATCAATTGTATAAAATTCATCAATTTTTTTATCTGGAATGATCTAAGAATATGTTTTAGTTTAAAATGTAGATACTAATTAAATATAAATCTATACTTTTTTCTTAGATATTTCTTATTCTTGATGAAAGCATACATTAATAATTGGATAAGGTTTATAAATGCATTAATTTATATTATAATGCTTCATCTACATCCATATTTGGTTATTTTTCATAATATTTAATCATTTTATCTACAGCATTGGTCAATAAATCTAATTATTCATGTTATTAAAGAATTAACTATTCTTAATATTTTTAGGGAACAGAAAATTATTGATTAATTCTAACAGTTCCTGATAATTAATCATATGCTTCCTTCATAGTTTATTAAGCTTTTTAATAATCTATACATTAAGCCTCTTCTTTTTTTAAGACTTCTAATCCATCTTCTGTAATTTTTTAAACCAATCCAACAGTAGAGATGTATTCATTAAGATTTTTTGATTATTCTTTTTGTCCAGCTAAAAGTTATTCAGAAGTATCAAGAACAGATTTGGTATCCATTTGAAAAATAATTTGTGAAATAGGTTAGATCATTTATTACCACTATTAATTTTATGAGGGTTAATTCGCAAAACTTTTTTCAATTTCACTTATCTTTTATGTCACTTAATTATATTTATCTTTAAAAGCATTTGAATCATTAATAAAAGTTTGAATTTAATTTTATTATTGATATTAAAGTCCATTCTGCATTAAACCTGTTTATTATTATTAAGGAGTAGTAAACAAATTTGTTTATTATCCAAATCCAGTTGAATTATTACCAAATAAATTTGGGATTGCTTATGGTTAATTAAAGATTCCTTAATTTTGAGGTGGCTATCCCAACATTGTATTTTATGTAAATCCACCTTTTAATTAATATAAGTATATACCTTAAGAATTATTCTATCCAAATAACAAATTATTTTGTTGTGTTGGTTATAAATTTCCAAAAAGATTATTTGTTTATGGCATTGCAGTAGTAGTTGCAGAGTTAAAAGGATTTGATTAAGGAGTTTTTGTACCAAATAAAGTTTACATAGGAGCATTTGATTACATTATATTAATTACTTAATTGTTAGTTTAAATATTTTGAAAATTAATTTTATATAGTAAAATAATGAATAATACTCAATTTGAAGGATAATTTAGATATTATGAAAATTAAGGAATGTATTATTATGGATAATGATGACCAAATGACAAATAGAGAATTTTATTATGTATCCTTTCAAAATCAATTTAATTAAGAGGAATAAGTTTAAGACCTAGCGATGTTAATCCATTTCTATCAAATGATCCATTACAACTCGAGAAAGTGTCACCTATTATAATTTTTATAAATACCATAATTTTCTATAATAAATTCATTCCCAATACAAGATGCTTTATAATGGACATATTAAGCATTGTATGTTGTAAGTTGTAAAGATGTTATATACATTCCATCAAAAGTGCCTCTTACTTACTAAAGATCTACATATGTTTTATTCTTACAATCATCTTTTTCTATAATGAATTCTTCTTCCCAAACATAGAAATACAATTTGCTGACAGCATTGCCACAAAAATTATGAAATTTATAGATTTATCTTTATTCATAAAATAATCCAATTGCTACAATATTTTATTTATTGTATTAAATTTTTATTCGACTTATTTTATCTATCATTCCATCATCAAAATCATCACCTGATGGTTTTCCTACTGTTATATATTTGGCTTCCATCTTTTAAATTTAATAATTATTTATTAATATATAAAATCAATTCATTTATTCTTATTTGATTTCTGATTAAAAATTACGTTAAGCATCCAATTATTTATTCTATATTAATAATGGATCAAAATCACTAAATTTTTATTCAATCGGTGCCCATTAAGGTAAATTTAAATAAATAACATCAGATGAAAACCATTAACGTTTAAATTCTTCATCATTATTCTTTAAGCTTTAATGAATCAATGCTTATTATTATGATGCAGGTGATTTACCTCTTTTAGGACTATTCTTAATTATTGATTTTGATGTGTTTAATTTTTATTAAACCTTCTTTTTCTTTTTAGGTTATTAATCTTCATCACTTGTCATTTCATGTCTTGCTTTAGATTTATGTTTATCACAAAAAAATTTAAATTAATTTTCTATCAATTTACCTTATCATATAAATATTTAACTTTACCTGTTTGAGAACTCTTCATTAGACAGGTAAAATGAAATGATTAAGGACATAATGCACAACAAATTGTTGCTCCTACTCTACTACATAAAAAACATTTCTATCATTAAATCATATTCTTACTGTTTTTCTAGATTTATCTACTTCTTCATCTATATTTTTAGGATCACATTATCCTAAACTACTAAAAAACACTAAATTCTAACTCCACAATCCACACATTTCATGTAATTAATATTTCTCACTTTAATTACTATTTGATGGTATTAATAAAAGAGGTCCTAAATTTTAATCATTTGCTTCTAAACCACAAAATACACAAAATCCTTCATTTTATTTTGGATATTATAATTTCTAATATTAAAATTTCTATAATCTTCCAAATGATATTACAGATTCTTTTATTTCTTATCTTTATTTTAAAATTGGTTTAATTGCTTCTGTATATTATTCTAATTAATTATTATTTTAATTTTAAACCTAACTTTAAACCTTTTATGATACACTTTCTTTTTATGTATTTTAATTTTATTATGTCTAAAATTATAACTAATTCTAAGAATTTTAGATTTACTATTAACTTTGTATTTAATTTTAACTCAAATTAGTTTAACTTTGAGGTTTTGAACTTTGATTTGTTGAACCTTAATTTCTTTATTATTTGAATAAAGGAAAAAATTTTTGTTCTTGAGTAACCACCTTTTGAGGTATCTTTTATTCTATTTGTTTATTTATTTAATCTTATTCATTTAATTCCTCAATTACATAAGTTTAAGGATTGGAGGGAATCATTTCTTTCAAATCTCTTAATTATTTATCCATCTCTTTATGAACCTTATTAAAATATTCTAATATTTTCAATTAACTATATGATTATTTATCTAAATGTTTCATGCTATTAGAATCTTCAGTAATATTGTTCAAATGAAATTTTCGCTCCATTTTTTCTTATTATTTTCTTTTCAAATAATTTGTGAATTTTTAAAGTGTAGCTTTTGTTAATGCTAACAATTGATCTGCATCTGATATAGCTTATTCAAACTCTTCTGCAGCCTATTCTAAATACAAATTCATTTTATGTTATATATATTATTTTATCAAAATATAAACATGACTTTGAATTGAACAATATAAATTTTTATGTCGTGTTATTTTTTATATTTTTTTAAAGTTTTTTTATTATCAAGTGATTAATTCTTAAATATCTCTTCAACTCCCATAAATTTCCTAAAATAAACAATCTTTCATATTTCATTGCTATTTTACATATAAAACAACGTATTTTTAATTATCAATAATCTAATTATTTGTTTAAGTATTTTTATTCATTTTCTTAGAAAAACGTTACAGATTCTCTTCTTTTCTTTAAATAAAAACATTTTATTGAATATGAATAGAATTGTTGATTCCGAAAGTTTACCTTATTCTATTAAATTTTATTAGTTGCATATTAAAAACTTTATAATTTTGGATTTAGCCAAATTATCTAAAAAATAAAGATTGATCTAACGATAGACTTTAGAGAGTAACTTAAATATGATTATTTTTTAAATGTTTAACGAATAAAAAATAATTTTTTTAAGTAATTTTACACAAAATTATCTTTAAAGGACTTCATACCATTTAAAATTCTTAACCATTTGGCTTAAATTAAATAATAAACTCCTTTTAAGATATTATATTATTTGAGAGAGTGGAAATAATTTTGTATTTCACAATTTAATTCTCTGTTATTTTGGTATATCTGCATTTTTTGTTCTTCATCTTCATTTATTTTATGTTTTATCTACGCATATGAAATATTATAGTCTTTGCTGTTGCATATTTAATGTTCAATTTCTTAGCAGCCTATTATATTCTAAATTCAGTAATATACATCTTTGATTTTAAACCCTTCCTTGAATACAAGTTATGCAAGTTACTCCTTTGAATTAGATGGTACTTTAATGTAGGTTCGTTTATATTCTTAAAAGGCTCCTGGAATTAAATTATTTCGAGGCCTAAGCTCCTTTTTTTCCAAAGATTTCTCTATTTCAGAACTCACATTATTTGAGCAGTCATTTTCATTAGGATAATTAAAAATGTTCATTATAAATAATAATTTCGATCCTATCAATATTATTTTGAATATAAAGAGATATTTTAATGCGTCATCATTAATTAAATATGGGTAAAATTAAAAAAAATATGTAAAGAATTGCCATATATTAATAAAAAATTCATAAATTTGTAATTAATTATTTAAATATTTTAAACTCTAATCATTTTCTTGGGTTTTTATAGCAAATTACTTAGAAAATATATAAACAACTAATTAAAATTAAATAGTCTTATTATATTGGTTATTAACTAAAAATAAACTATAATAATTAGAAAATTAGTGTAAGTGATAAGAATTTATATTGAAACTATTTGATTATTGAATCAAGAAAAAAAGATATAAATTTTTAAATTTTTATTTTTTAAATAATTAATTTTATTTCTTTCTATTATTGTCATATAAAATTTGAAGTAAAAGTTAATTCCTTTAAATGTTAATTGCATAATCTAAACTAATAACAAAAATTATACTATTTTATTCTTAAGGTTGATCGAAGACAATTTGTAAATTTGCAAAAAATTTATGTAAATAAGTTGCAAGAAATATAAAAAGAAAAGTTTTTTTATGAAAAAGTTTGAAAATAAAAGTGAAATATGTTTTTTTATTTTATTTTTTAATAGAAGCATATTAGTTAGGTAATTTTAGAAGAGTATTGTTTTTTTTAATTAGATCAAATAGATTAAATAAGAATATTTGATATATAAAAACTAAGGATTTTTGATATTTTTAAATATAATAACTTTGTTTATATTTATAAAATAATTTTGAGAGAAAATGTGTATGTGATTAAGTGAAAAGTTGAATTTTGAAGAATAAATAATGATTAGTTTGGAATAAATGTATTGTATATGATAAAAATGAGAGTTACATAATTGAGTATAGAAATATAAAATTATTAATAATATAAATCAATTTAGTTAGAGAATAATAAAGGAATGGAGATAGATTTGGTTAGTTTTAGTTGTATTAGGCCTCATACATTTTTTTCTAAGAGATATTATTTGAAAGTGATGGATGATGAAGTTGTGATATCTGCAGTAAGCTTATGATTAAAATATAAAGTTTAGCAATTATTAGAATCCAAAATATTGTATAGAACTTAAATTAACAACATAAATATTATGGAAAATGGGGAAACAATAATTAAAAGCATTTGGAATAGTGTACCAAAATAAAATAAAATATTTTGAAGCATCATAAATACATCTTGAATAATTAAAGAATAGTTTAGGTGGTCGAGTGATATATAGAAATATGGCATCATTTTATGAGCCAATATAATTGATAGGAGAAGGGTTGTCAGCAAAAGTAAATTAATAATTTAATATAGGTATTTTAAAGTATAGATAAGAAGAGTAAAAAGGCAGTGGCAGTGAAAATGATAAAATAAGAGTTTGGTAGAGAAGAATAAGCTTTGGTAAGTAAATTAAATTGATTTTGATTTAAGGATATCGTGAAAACGGAAGTGTCAATCTTAAAGTCGCTTAACCATGAGAATATTATAAAGGTGCTTGAAGTATATGAGAATGATTAAACATTTTGGATAGTTTAAGAATTTGTAGCAGGGACACCATTAAGTGATATTTTAAAAGAAAAACTTAGCAGCAATGAAATTAAGTCAATAATGATTGTATGATTGGATAAAATACTAATAGGGATTATTAAATACAGTAAGCTATTTACAATCTTTAAAAATTGTTCATAGAGATATAAAGCCTGAGAATATTATCATAAAAAAAGACAATTCTATTAAAGTTATAGATTTTGGTTTTGCAGCTAATCTTAAGTTTGGTTCTGTCAGTTGTATATGTGGAACACCTGGATATTATGCTCCTGAATTATTGAGATCAAAAGAATCAAGTTATAATTCAGATATGTTTAGTGTTGGTGTTGTTTTATTTAATTTGTATAGAATTTTTAATAGCATTTTAGAATCACTAATTAACCTATGTCAAAATATAAAATGAATAATCCATAAAAATTTATTGGAGATGAAGATGCAGCAGATCTTCTTTAAAAAATGTTAGAAGTAGATCCTACTAAAAGAATTAATGCGTAATAAGCTTTAAATCATTCATATCTTAAAGATAAAGTTGAAAAAACATCTTATGATAAATAGGATAGTTAATTTCTATCAGAAAATCAAATTTCACAATAATAATAGTAGTTAAATATTTAATCATATCTACTTAAAAAAAGCAATAAAAGTTTAGATGCTAAAACAATCAAATCTCTCAAAACTACGAATGTTATTGATTAATGAATTATCTATTATCATTTCTACTATTGTTTTTTTCCTTCGTTTTATCTCATGTTTATTATTATCAGTTTAAATTAATTCTCTTTAATTTAATTATTAAATTTATGGATATTCTTATTTATTCATCAACTATTCACAATGATTATCAATCTAACTAATCTATAAGAATCTAAAACAAATTGACTGATTAACGATCTAGCAGTTAATATTTCAAAAATATTAATGAAATCATCTAAGAATCTTAAAAAACCCATACCAGAAGAAAAAGTTGTTATTGTACAGAATGTGGTTGTTTGGGTAAATTCTAATTTGAAAATATGAACACTAGATAGTTTTTTAGAAACTAAAATAAAAGAAACTCAGACAATCCAAAAAATGCTTTAGTATTAACGCTACCAAGTATTAACTTCCTCTTATATCTAAAGAATAAGAGATCTTCTTTCCAAAAAAGAGAACAATTAAAAAAAATGATAAAAAAACAACGATTATAGATACTAATACTACTGGTGATAAAATCGATGAACATAAAACATAATATTTCAATTTCAACATGCAATCAAGATCTTCTCTTCTATCAAATATCATAGGAAAGAAAGAACCTTAAATTAAATAAATTAATAAAATCAGTAGACCTATAGGTTTGATTAAATTAGAGTAAAAAATATAATGTCTTATTCCAATCACTTAGAAACATTTTCAACTTCCATTTACTTCTTAATTTGAATGTACTAGAATCAAAACTGAAAATCTAAGTTATTTTAATCAACCTCTTAGTCCAATAAACAGAACTAATAGTAAATCTAATTATAAAAATTCACCTTATTATTATACTTATCGATCTAATTTAACACCTAAAATTAAATTTAGAACTGAATAAAATAATATCAAAAAACCCATCTAATTATGATTAAATTTTGAACAAATTTTATTAATTTTATATATCAAAGAACTTTATTTTCTTTTTATATTTAAATTGATATAAAAAATTAAAAAAAGTATTTTACTATTATATTAGTCATCTTAGAATTAAAAAAGAACTAACAATTAATACATTTATAAATCCATTATCCAAAATCAATATATGATTTCTTTATGCACTTTATAAAACTATATAGTAAATATATCAACAACAAGAGTAATATTTGTTATCAAATATATTGCATTATTCTTTAATTTAATCTTTTTGTGGTGGTATCCAATGTGATAAAATATCTTTATGAAAAAATGTTTATTTTATATTCTCTATTAAACCATAATTGTAAGGGTGATAATACTTTGGATAAAAAATTAGATATGAAATCTTATCTCTTTTTGTTTATTCCCAAGTAGTCTTACCAGTCAATATCAATATAGTATGATAAATAAGCAAAGTTCCTGTAAATAATCCGAAAGCAAATGATGTTGCTGCCATTATCAAAATTATGAAATATTAATATTTGTATTAATCGTATCCATATTCTTCATCATAAATTGAATAGAATACAAATTAATTCTAAAATTAAATTAATCCATCAAAACAAAGAGAACATTAGAAAAAAAGAAATAACCAATACATTCTATGATTTAATTCACCTACACATCCCCCAATCCAAAAACAATGATGATCATATTTAGGTATACATTTCTAACACTTAGAACAATGTTTTGTTCTGTAAGATTAAACAATTTTACATTCTTAACATTCATTTCTATCAGGTGTTTAAGATTCAAATTATCCATTATCTCCTTTTGAACTTGAAAATGACATATCAGCCATTTCATAATCTTATTATAATTCTTAGATTGGCTCACCAGCTGAATCATTACATTACAGATAAAAATATCCAGCAGCAAATGTCTCAATCAATAATCGTATTCCAATTAATAATGTCAAATTATTTTCGAATATTGTAAGTGTAAGCATACCTATCAACTCTGCTGAAATTAAAAACTTTTTGCATGCATTTCCTAAATTATATACTTATGATGGCACTGCCATATTTTTTAATTAATTAATAATGGAATAAGAACCTAATCCATTTAGTAAATTATACAAATATATAATTTAGAGCATGTAACATTTATGGATACTAATTGTGCAGCAAAAGCAGGAATGGTTACTGTAGCTGGAGGAGCTATGGGTTTTTTAATGGCTTTATTTATGAATGCAGTAGAAATGAGAGATATGGATTATGGTAGAACCAAATAGTCAACTCGATATGTTTTAAGAGTAAATAATTAATCAATCATTAGAGAGATATTAATAAAATGTTTGGAATGGCAAAAGGATTTGCTATTTTTGGAGCATTTTATTCAATATTTGAATGTCAATTAGAAAAATTAAGAATTAGAGATGATGCTACCAATTCATTTCTTTCTTGCATGTTTTCATCTATGGTACTAGCTGCTGAATCAGTAGGATGGAAAGGATTAATGATGTCAGGATTAGGGGGAGGTATGTTTGGAGGAATTATGTATTATGTTTAGATTAAATTTATGAATCACTGATATATTTTATTATTAAAATGAAAAAGTAATTTCAATTCTTAAAGAAAAATAAAGATTGGCAATAAGAATTTTAAGATATTGATGATTAAGTAGTTCTCGAAAAAATTCAATTGCCTCCTTCTGAAGATGAAGAATAACCAATTTAATAAAAAGAATAAGTGAAACAGGAGGATTAATAAAAAGTTAATGAAATTGAAATAGTTGAAGAAAAAGAAATAATAAATGAAAAATCTAATGAGAAATAAAAAAAAATTGAATGGTTAGATTCAGATATTGAAGGAATAGATGATATAGATGATGATGAAGAATAAATTGATGATGATATTAATGAAATTGATCATGATTAAAAAACTATTTTTGTATAAGGACTTCCATTAAAAATAAGTGATAAAGAGATTGTTGATTTCTTTTCATAATTCGGTACAATTGTATCAATAGAAATACCACGTAATGAAGGATCTTAATTTACTAAGCGAAGAGCATTTATTGAATATAGTACATTAAATGAAGCATAAAGTGTAACTAAGCTTGATTTAGAATTAAAGACATGTACTCTAAAAATTAGAATTGGTCTTTAACAAAAAGAATAGGATAATCAAGTAGAGAAAAATGAAAAAAAAAATAGAAGCAGAAGTAGGAGTAGAAGTTTATCAAAATGAAATTAACAGAATGATTTAATTATACAATTTATATATTTCTTTTAATTAATAGCGAATCATATAATTTTTTAATTAAAATACATGGACTTCTTAGGAATCAAAAACAATAAATTCATTAAAAATAAAGAAGTTTTAAAACAATAAGAGGAAATGCATATGAGAGATGATCATTTATTGTAATTAGAAAATGAAACACATATCATTGTTCCAGAATCTCCAAATTTTAAATTCATTTAAACAATCAAACGAAAAAGAAATCGTTGATTAACTCAAAGTCTAAATTGACTTTATTTTTTATATATTTAATCATGTACTAATACTCTAATATCATTTATAATATATTCTAAACTTCTTATCTAGATAAGGTCGGTTTTATCGTTTTGTAACTTGAAATCTGGTCAAAGCCAAGTTAAAAAATTCTAATAAATGAATATTTATCAAATATATATAGGCTACAACATTCAGGTTTTAATAGATATTGTTTGATACAAACATGATTTAGATCAATTCTTTAAATAAAAGAAAATTAAAAAAATATGGAGTAATATGGATATTTATAATATGTTTTTAATATAAGTTAAGAATATAAATTAGAAAAAATTAAAACATCATAAAAGGAGAGAGTATATTTTATATATAAAACTGATAAACTTAGTAATTTAATCATTCATAGATATTGAGGATTTTCCTTCAAAATACTGTTATAAAATTTATAAAAGTTTTTTCCGTCTTTTGTTTATTCAAAATGCATAATCTTCCAAAAGCATAATTAATAAACCTAGATATTTAAGATTTTATTTAAAAATTTATGGATGCAATGAAGATGGTTTAATTAGCTAATTTGGCTATTCAATATGCGTATTAAAAAGACAAGATTCTAAATAATCTAAAAATAATTCTTATCCATCCTTAATATAATAAATTTTAATGAATCCAGGATCTCTGATGTGAATTTTATAATGATTATAAATAAAAGACTTACCCAACAGGAATTTATTAGTTGGTCAAAATTCATTAATTATTGTGAAGTTTTATTTCATGGTTTATGATTAATTTAATGGTCTAAAGCATAACTCATATAAGCTTTAATTTATTTCTATAAGACATATTAAATTGTGCAACAAAATCTTATA